>VWYK01125393.1:20726-49628 GCA_013399775.1 Semnornis frantzii | reverse complement strand
TTTTTTTCCAGTTTGCAGTTAAGCTAAAAATACACATAAAATAAATAATTTTATTTATCTGTACATCATTTCTTTTTTACATCTTATACGAGGGTGTGACATGAAGTCTGCGCTACGGACAGAAGGGATGCAAGTAGAAAAGTACATAAAACTAAGCATTTGTTTTTGCTTTTTGCTCTTCTCCCCCTTTTTCTCTAGGGGTGGCTTTTGCTACTCAACTGGCAGGTGCTGAGGTCGCCACTCTGTCTTTACGTACACAACATCCTTACAACTTCTAAACCTCTTTTACCTGGGAAAGGCCATCAAATTTTTTGAGCAAAACTAAAGGAATAAGGATGGGGGGGAAGCCTCACCTTTTTATTCCATGAAGTAAAATAATATTCTAAAATATGCTCAGGTGTGAGCTGTTCCTGTGGTAGCTCTTTTTAATGAAGATTTGATTTTCACATTAAAACTTGATTGCTAAAAACAACTGTTTGCAGCATAAGCCCATCTCTCTAGGGCTTGCCACATAGAAAATAGGGTACTCGTGCATCTGCTACTATCCTCCACTTCTCAAAGAGCCCTAGCCCTCTAGTTCCTACACCCACCTTTATAAACACATTCAGTAGGTTAAAGTAAGACTGTACAATACCCAAAAAATACCCAGACCAAAAAGTGCCCCCTTGCTCAAAAACAGCTATTTATAGTCAAAAGGCATTTTGCTCTGTTGGCTAAAGGTATCACAGTGTTCTGCTGGCTCACAGCTGGCCTTCTAGCATCCTTGATTTATGACATCTTGTCCCAAGCACATAATTTCTTCTGGCTCAGGAATTGCTGCTGCTATGGAAATGCTTTAAATGGGAGAGGGGGAAAAAAAATCCCCCAAATGAACTATGCCAAAGGAGGACACACTAGCCAAGAGGACTCTGCTGTGCTGTGTGCCACTGGAGAGCCACTGACACTGCAGGGTCTGTACATAAAGCAAGCACTGCAAGGTCAATCTGGCTTTTAAAATAGTGGGTGGCTTGAGCTGGGCAAAGGTTGGTTTGTTATGTTTTGCAGGTAGAAGTGTTTCCTTGAGGCATAAAGCACTGTGCAACATTGAGAAGGTAAAGGATTGAATACTTCTGCCTTTTAAACAGTTCTTTAGCTGAACCACTTTTATAAAGAATCCTTGATCGTGAATTTTCTCCAGAGCTTTAGATGTTCTGGGTGGAGGAAATTATGTGAATAATGTATAAATGACTTGTTTGTAAAAGTGTAATGGCCTGGAATAGGGAAAGAAGTGGCATGAAAATGAAATTGAATCCTATTACAAATGTTTGGGAGATATGCTAATGTGCCTAGCCCGAGTTCTCCCTGCCTCCTCCACAAAAACACCCAGTGTGGGATTTTTATAGTGGTTAGTTTTCAGGTTACACCTTCTCTGAAAAGTACAGGTTATTTTGGAACTAGTTTATTTCAGCTCCTCCTCCAGTAAGTTGTTTTATTACTCACTGTAGTCGCACTGCTTCTGTTTTGGGTTTTTTTGGGTTTTTTTACACCATCACAGGAATGACAGTCACTGGCACTTCCAGCACACCTGGGCAAGCTGCAACCAGCCATCTCATCTACCTCAGATGAGGCTGAAGGACCAAACAGCTCCTTCACTGCATTCATCCTATAATAGCTCCATTCCGTATGACTGTGGAATTGCAACAGAGGCAGGAAAGTCATCTTGTTTCTTTGGAAATCAGGCTTTGAGGCAGCACAGAGCTTCTTATGGTCATGTCTGTGGACAGGGATACCATGCTGCAGGACAAGTTCCCTAGTTAAAAGGGGAACTCGGCCAAAACAAAAACCTCTTTGCGGTTAATGAAATAACGCTTTTCTCTGGGATTTTTGGCCTTTCAGAAAGGAAAACAGAAATAGCAAATCAAAGCTTGAAAAGTCCCCAGCAAATTGGAATATATACACTAACTGGTGTGAAAGCAGCAGATGCTCCTGTAGTTTTCTGTTAGAAAACCCTGCAGTAAATCACTTACACTGTTAGTAACTGTCCAGATATCTGGTGAAGAGACCCTGCAACTACTTATGTTTCCAGAAGGGAGCTCAGAATGCTCATAGTGCCCTCACTGCAAGTCAAATGTTAGAGCTCCTGTTTCTCAGACCAATGACCTTTTATCCTTAGTAAGCAATGAATTGTGCCTACAGGGAAATCAGGGCAAAAAGCCACCTCACAGGGACACAGGAGACAGTTTCCTGCTCTCCAGGAAAGGTTCCTCCAGTGGCCATGGTACTGGTGCGACATCACCACCCAAGGTGCACGTCTGGGAGCTTTCTCACTTTGCTGCTAGGGGCAAAACTGGCAGCAGAGCAATGATCTCCCTTTTCTTACCCTCCCTGACACCTGGTCATCTGCGTGGCTCTCTGCCTTTGCCAGGGTGGGGTGGTTTGATTAGATGAACTTTATTTAAAGGTCCCTTCCAACCCAAAGCATTCTGTAATTCTAAGAAAAGCGAACACAAAGGAGATGATGACCTGTGGTGAAACTTCTCTATAGCCCTATTCCAGGATCTTGTCGTGTGCATCAGTGCTGGGCTGCCTGTGGAACCTCCCCATGCTTAGAAGTCTGTCACATCAGCCAATTTTCACCTCTAGAAAAGGTAAGGTTTTATATTTATACACGAATATATTTATTTAAACAATCTTACTATTTACAGTGACTGTTTCTGCTAGAAATTATATTACATGTACCATAAGAAGAAAGATGAAACACAAATACAGGAAGGTGACATTAAGAGTGAGACATAAATCACAAAAGCAAGGGTTTTGAGAGTTTAGGCTTCCAGGGTATGCTGCTCCTGCTCTCTCTCTACTGCAGAAATCCCTTAAAGTCCCTCTGCAGGAATCCATGCTAGTTTTTTACATGGAAAACTACTGTAATGGTCATACAAGTTAAATCCTAACCTGAAGTAGTTTTAAGAAAATAAAAGTACATACTACTGCTACCAATATTAACTACTCACTGTATATAGCGCCTTGAATTTGAAGATCTGAAAGTGCTTCTAAATAATGAACTAACCCCGCTGTGAGGTAGGTAAGTATTATTATCCCTATTTTACAGATGGGGAAACTGAGGGATTAGAGGCTCAGTGACTTGCCCAAGGTCACAGGTGAGTCAGTTGCAGAGGTGGGCACAGAGCTTAGAAGTGCTGTTGGCTAATCCTGTGCCCCAGCTACTCTGCATGCTTCCTCTGGAGGGGCCACATACACCGGTACTGCAGTATTTACATATATACCAGTCAGTGAGAAATATACAAATGCAGTTATCCAAATGATCTGCAGCTATGTCAGGTGATTTCTTGTTTCTGAAACAACTTCTTTAATCTCTGACCTGAGTATGAACACCATCTAGCTCTGCTGGAGATTCTTAACCCTGGATGTTATTCAGCTTCTTAACTGGTGATCATTTGTGGGTGTGCTGCTTGAAAAAGCCAAGTGAAAATGACACAAGGGATGGGAGAAGAGAAATAAAACAACTTCAAGAGCAAGAAACTTAAAGAAAGGCAAAGTGGTTGAGATCTCTATTATACCTAATTCCTTGCATATGTATCAGGCTTAATACTGAAGCCCAGGGAATAAAGGCTAGGCATGTACCAGTTGGGGCACAGATGTGCATCCTAAACCCAAGCCAAGGGAAAGTTTTGACTCCTCACAGGAGAAGCTTGAAGAGCCCCATCATCTCCTTCCCTGGTCTGCCTGCACAGACAGCACAGGGGGAGGTCATTTATTTATCTGAAAAAAAAAGTAATTTTCACTAAAACCTGTTTTCTTCCTGAGTGACTGAAAATGGAAAAATGCCAGTGTGAAAACCCAAATACTGTGACTGCAAGTGAATTTTAAAAAAAACACAATTTTGCTTATCAAATGTATTTTTCACAAGATACTTTAATTTCCCTCCCCTGAAGCTCCTGTTTTAGAGTAATAATTCACCAGCTGCTCTAATGTCTATTGCTACCAAAGGGGATGCATAGATACAATCAAACAGCATTTTGCCTTTTGGGGGCCCAATCTGACAGTTTTGCAAACTCCTGGACACAAGTATTAATCACTGCCAAATCAACTATTTGTGTTAAACTCCAGAGTCAGCTCAGGCTTGCTCACAGCTGGGAGCTAGAAACTGAGTCATGAAGCAAATCCCAGGGGAGCCCCAGCCAAGCAGCCATGTGCTGTACCTCTTGCCTTTACCAACATTACTAAAAGATTTCTGCAGCCTGCATTATCCATCAGGGCATTCCAACATGGCCATTCCTACTCTTGCCCTTTCAGGACACAGCAAGGGAACGTATCTTACAGTTTGCTCAGAAGGGGTTTGTGCTGCCTTGCGTCATTTTTGAGGGGCACCACTGCAGAGTTAATTGCATTTAATTTTGTTACTTGTTAATACAGTGCTGCGTTTCAGTGATGCAATATCATCACCACGGGGTTCTGCTCCAGTCTCAAATGCAGCTGATGTAATTTGCATAACCATACTTGAATTGTTTTCATTCTTACTCCTTATGCGGGAAATGCCACAAAGATTTGCTGGCCCCACGTCAAGCAGAGGTCAGAAACCACAGTCTGGGTAGGTGAGGCCTAAAACGATTCAACCTCTTTCCTTCATCCCCCTGTACCAGCTCTCACTAATGTTTGCCTTTCCACAAATGTGCTCAGTTTGGTTTAGTCTTTTCTTGTGAGCTGCTTTGAGAATTGTGTGCAGCTGGCTCTGACTGTGGCTCTCATCCTGCAAAGATAACGGGTGCAGGGTTTCTTTATGATAACCAGTGAACTGCTTTTGACCATCAGAATTTTCAAGTCTCCTTGTGTAGTGCCAATGTCAGTTTGCTCAGCCTTTCATAACAAGGAGAGGCAGTTTTCCACAGCTCTAACCCTGCAATTAGTATGAAAGCCTCAAATCTTTTGATCCAAAAAATGCCTCAATACATCTAGAGGCGTAAATGTTTTGGACTTTACACTGCATGCTGGTGGCAAGACTGGTGTCATTTATAAGCAAGGAAGACAGAAACACTTCTGTGTCTGTGCTCCTCATTGCTGATTTGTGTTGGCACCAGAGCTGGCCTACAGCCATAGTCTCTGAGGTCTGTACTGAAAAATTCCCAGGAGCCTGCTGTGCTGTTATCTGCAACTCTGCTACAGGAGCTGACTTGCACCTCTTGTTTTCCTCTGGTGTAGGTGTGCTCCATCACACCCTTCAGATAATGCTGTTATAGGTGCCCAAAGGAAAACCCCAACAAAGTGGCTTTTCTTAGCAAGAGGAGTGAGCCAGGTTTAAACCTCAGGCTGCTGCAGGTGTCCCAGCACCTCTTCTGTGAGGGACAGCTGTAGTGAGACATTCCTCTTTTCCAACCCCTCCATGCTGCCAGGAAAGCTGCTTGTGCCCCTTGCTGGTAAAACCTGACCAGTGCCAATGGGAGGTGTGGATTTTCCAGCATTATGCTCTTAAAAATACAACTCACAATTCAGTTTACAGAAGAGGTGATTTTTGGAAGCCACCCTTATCTCCCCTAGGAACAACTTTCAGCCTGACTGCAGAAGTATAGTTAGGAACCTCTGCCATGTGGGAAGGTCATTCTTGAGTCCCTGGTCACCACTTGGTTCCTTCAAGAAAGCAGCTGACTAATGACAGCTCTGAACTGTGAGTAAGTGTGTGCCAATCCCTTCATGGTGGTGCTCAGAAACAGAATTAAGTTCAAGTATCACACTGTTAAATAAGATAAAATTCACTATTATTAATAGAACCATTTTGCACTCAAGGGGGTTGTCTTCTACTCTCTTTGCTCCTCAAGATAACAGCACTGACATTGCTGGGCCCTGTCCTGCCACTACCAGAACTAGGGAAATCAAAGGTAACATTTACTGCCCTACTGCCTTTTACTGCACTTTAAAAAAGGGACTGCAGAGACTTTCTGGGCTGCCAGATGCAGTTTGAGCTGGTCTTGCTTAGGTTGCTTTTCAGCACTGCATCTCACAGGCCTAGGGAGGATGATCTTCCTTAGCATTTACTAGGAGGATGGTTTCCTTCTAAAGTCTGACATTCATCCAAGAAGCAGCAAAAAGGCAATGCAGCAGTGGAAGATTAGGAGTTTCAAAAACCAGACACAGCTTGTGGGTTGTAAGGGCAAGGCTGGGTACTTGGGGTCTAGTTCAGCCCATTAGCAATAGAAGAACCACACTGAGGTTTCTGTTTCAAGTAGCCATAGCTGGCTCGTGGTCAGTTAATCTACGCAGAAGTTGGGGGCAAGGCCAGCTGTTGGCTTCCACTGTCAGCCTAACTGGAAGGTCATTCTACTCACTACAGGAAGAATTTCTTGTGGGAATTAGGTAAACGAGGAAATCATAACATGTTCTAGCTGGATGACCAAAATGGTCTCTTATTTAGTAACAATTTACACTATTAATATAACAACCTGTAAAACAACACACAACCAAAGGATCAGAGATCGTATTGCTTAAAGAAAACAGAAAAAAGACTTATTTAAATAGGATTTGCAGTTTCTTGCTAAGCCACTGCTCACCAGCTGGTTGTGTTGATGAAGAAAGCTGAGCAGGAGGCAGAGCTGATGGTGTTGGATAGCAGCAGTGACAGCCCAGCAGCAGGGGTATGATGAGAGCCGGAGAAATCCTTCACTCGGCCACCAGCATGTCTGAAGTCTGTGGGGTCTGACGACCAAGTGCATCTGAAAGGAATCCTGTGGCTTACTGCAACCTTCTAAATGGTGAGACGTTTAGTTTAGCATTTGTGAGTGTAAAAAAAGTAAATTTAAAAAGGTACAGATGGCTGGAAAACAGGCTAACAGTTTTACACTTTTTTCACCCATGGACTGAAAGGAAACAGAAAGGCTGAATGGGATGAGAGCAAACAATGAGAAACGGTTAGCTGTGCGAAGATAACTCTGCTTATAGCCGAGTGGTAACATGGTCCTCTTGCCCATCTTTCCACTGGTTTATAAACAAGTCACAAGCCTCTCCCCATGAATCAAACACGTCCTCTGACGAGTCTATAAGTTTGGAATTAGAGGAACAAATACTGGAAGCACAGTGAAGGGAGCTGGTACAAACCACAGGGCACTCCTTGCTCTGTCCTGTAAGTCTTGTGTTTCCACTGTAGCCCACCTCATTGAGGTTAATTTCACTTTTGGAACAATTCTCTTCTTTCTCTTTATCAATCTGAGAATATTTAATGTCTTTCCACATGTAGTGTGGCTGAATAATTCCATCTGAAATAGTGTACATGGGTTCTGAATTTGGTTCAGGTACGTGTCCATTCATCTTGGAGAAAAGCAGGCCCAGTCTCTTAAAGGACTCCTTCTTGGAGCTGGAAAGTCTCTGGACTCTATTTCCATTCCGGACAAAGGAGCGCTTACCAATCCCATTGCTTTTTGGCTTCTCCACCATATCGATCCCAGACATGGTTTTAATCAGAGCAGATACATTGAAGTCCTTTTTTTTGTTGGCTACATTGAAAGACACACTCTTGGCTTTGGATTTTTCCCCAGCACCATCCTCATTTGCTTCATCCTTTTGTGACACCTCTGTGCTGCTAGTAGAATAACTTCTTCTCTGGGGCTTTCTATTTCCTAAGAGATCGAGAACTTCATAGCGAAAACTTGAGATGTCCTGTTTTAACTCCTAGGGCAAGAGGAGAGGTGAGTTGCAGTCAGCAGCTTTATCTGTGACATGAAAGAGCTCTCCCTTGGGAGAGCTGTTCAGTCATACAAATGCCTGACATCAGACCATGCATACAAGAATGCCACACACCATTATGCAGTGACACCAAAAAATATACTTGTGATCCTGTGAACTGAAGACCTCATAGGATGTTTGTGTCTAAAGGCTATGGGACCAGCCCTCCTGCTCAACCCTCTCTGCCCACCCTGCCCTACCCAGCAGAAGAAAAATGTCAAATAAGACAGTTAAGAGGAGGAAATGCTGCAGTTTAGCAATATGGCAGGAATCCTGTTTGGGTGAGAACCCCAACTTTAACTTTGCTAAGTGTTCTTTGTATCTGTGAACTCAGACTCATTCTTTGGCTCTGAGTCAGGATTAGGAACGTGATGTTGACTCAGATACTTAATTCTTATCATTTTCTAACACTTTTGTCTACATAACGTTGCATCTGGGAGCTGATCGTGAGAAGACACTTAGCCAATAATGTCCTCTGCTCCACAAACCCTCACGTGCACCTCATATGTAGTCACAGCTCTAAGAGTCCTGTTTTCACTATAGGTTACAAATCACCTTAAGTTAGCGTGAAACCTGCAAATCAGTACTGTCATAAGAAATTTTTATTACGGAATAAGTTACCTTGAAATTTTCTTCAGTTAAACCTTCATTGGTTTTGGAAGTTCTTATCATGGCTGCGACATATCTTTTCACGAGATTTCTTATCACTTCCTGGAAGAGGAAACAACACAAGGGATTCAGCTGATGACCAAACTGTTCTGAGTGCTTTTCACTGAGTTCTTACCAACTGTGGCTGTCCTGACTGCTGTATAAAAAGCAAATCACTTACTCTTAGAACCAGAACAGTTTATTTTAACCAGAACAAACCTTTGGACAGGGTTCTATAGGTCCATCTGGAATGCTCCCTTGTTAACTCCAGTGAGCAGGTGTTTTGCTTTGTATGTGTGAGAGTCCTGGAGAAAAGCTTCTTGATGTTCTTAAACGTCCCTAAGCCATTGCTTCCACTGTTAGAATTTCAGATTACCTATCTCTGGTGTATATGCTGTGTATCCTGATATGCTAAAGCTTGCCATGTTGAGTTTTTGGAAGTCATGGAGGGTATATTGATAATAAACAGTCTGCAGAACAGCCAAGATCCCATGAGGCAATGCACTTTCATGTTAAATCACAGGTGCCAGCTGCCTGGGCAGCTTAAAAACTCCTTTCAAGGCTGCTGCAGTGCCTGTGGACAGTGCTGGAAGGACTGAATCGCCGTCCCAGTGCCTGTGTTGTCACTGTGTTACCTGGGCTATTTATTACAGTACAGTTGGTAGGATGAGATCCATTTTGCTCTGTGTTCATGTACCTCCTTGCTGACTTTACCCAAGCAAACTGGCATTCGAGCTTGTGCATTTATCTGTTTTGATCTCTGTGTACAGAAAAGGCTACTCCAAATCTCCCCTTCACTTCCCCCATTTCATTAAGAGTATGGAAAAGAAGTCTGAGCCACACTGAGCGTGAAGATGGGCTCTGCACCAAGGTTCTACCAGGAAGGTTTTTAAGGGATCCCACTGCTGGTACCCATAAGCTGTGCTGTGAAGTCAGAAAGTACCAACTGTCTGTTGTCAAAAGTGACTAATTAGGTTAAACGTCAACTCCAGATAAAAATAGTCTTCGAAAAGCAGAAGATATCTTAAGTAAGACAAATCAGTAATGGCTTTTGACAGTATAGGCTAACCTGCCACCTAACATCCTGGAGAAGTTTTTGCCTTCCAGCATGCTAGCATAATAAATACTTCAGAATTCAGGTACCGAAGATGATGTTTATAGCAGTTTCATCCTTTTGTGGGTTGACTTCAATGAGCTCTTGTTAATAGGCTGAGAACAAACCCAGCAACATTTAGCGAAGGAACCAGTCCTCCATCCTGAACCATCCAAAACAAAAGAAAATCCCAACCACTGGTTGAGTTAGGGATGCTTTAAAAAGAGCAGAAGACAACCAATTTGAGAGCATGTTAAATGCTGCAGAAATTTTGATCATGGTGGTGTGGCAGCCTGGTGCCTCTGTCCACTTCTAGTAAGGACATGTTTAATCCATGATAAGCAAAATCCTCTTAGAGGACCTCATCAAAATCTATTTGAGAAGCAAGCAAGAATGTAGGTATTAGAAAACAAGCAGGGAGAAAAAACAGTAAGAAAAAAACTTGTGCTCAAGAGTTTACCTGGTAATGTTGATTCTGAATCAGGTTGTCAGCATGCCGCTCCTGGAAAGAGAAAGGCACATGTATGTTACCTGTGTAGTCTTCTCTTTGGAGCTCCTGACAGCTCTTAGCAAATTATGATCCAGCAATCTTCTACTGCACTGCAGAGCAGTGGCCCTTGTGATCCCAAGCATGCACAAGCACCCTCCAAAAATGAAGTATGAAAGCATGCAGCTGCTTACTGTGAATGTTTTGAGGTTTTCATGCCTCTTCTGTTCATTGTAAGAGTCATTGCCAGGGCACAGCTGGTTGTGAATCCACTTGCAAAGGTACCAGACTGACTTGGGACTGGGGACTATGTTAAATGGAGGGGGCAGAGTGGCACCTTCATCGAAGTAACTCATCCAGAGCTTCGTTCGTGCAAACTTCCACTCAATATCTGCATGGTCCTGTAAGAGAAGGAAAGAGAATAGGAAGAGCTTCAGACGGGCTTTCCTGGATCAAATGTCAATGGCAGAGGAGGTGACATGTGAGCAATAAAGGATTTCTCCAGCTGCAGGCAAACAGAATTGCTTCTGCCATCTCCCTTGTGGGGGTGTACTTAAGATCAATGTGAAATGTGACTGGATGTGACTATTGCAAACCTATCTGAATGACAGTTGCTACGGAGAGGAAGATTCAGTTCCTCTGGTCATGGACACTTGCATATTCCAGCCCCTGGTCAGCAGTTTGCAGACTGCATCCTCCCAACCCACGTCTCAGTTTTTGCAACAAACAAGTGGTTTCCTGCTTTTCTAGCTCAGCCTGCATACAAGTTCTCTTTCCCACCTTCACAGCAATCCTCCTGCAATACAGGTGAAAAGGATGGAGCTTGTTTGGTAATGTAGTGTAGATTGTTGAAATCAAGGGAAGGCAGTGGCTAAATCTGTCTGACCACGTGGTGGTTATTCTTGCAAGAGGAGCAATTGCTGGCTGCTTAGGAGCACATTGATGGACTCTAGTTTTGCTTGTGTATGGAAAGCCGAAGTGCAAACCATCTTTAGGTGCTTCATAGTTAACTGTATGCTGACTGCTGAACTGCTAGGGACACATTATAGGTGCTCCTCTGTCTACCCTGAGTCCATACCTCAACTCAGTAATTATTTTTTCTTTTCTATAACTCTTTAGATTATTGCTGCTGCAATATTTCTCTATCTGCCAGAACTCACGGAAACAAGAAAATCCTCTGGAATCTGACTTGAAATTTCTAATGTATACAAAACAATGTAGTGAAGAGCTTGTATTTTAGCAACAACAAACTAAACTGGGGCCTTCTGCTAAAAACGACAATATTTCTCTGCAGAGCAGTGTTATTTTTGTACTGTGCATATTTTTGTAAACAAGCAGAGATGCTGTGCTATCCTCATAGGTTTTTCTTGCAATATTAGTATGAGTGAAGACTAAAATGAAATTTTACCTTGTGGTACATGTACTTTGTAAAATATCATCATTGCAATTGGTGTTCCCATGCTGCTTCTGAAGAGTATAGTTTTGATCAGGAGCAATGAATTGATGAATTATTTCTTTTACTCTCCCCTATACTTTCAGGTATCAATGTAAGATAAAGTTTTATTAAATGAACTGTAACTCCAAAACCTATATATGTGAGAAGTGAGGAAGCTTTTCTTCAGAAGCCTTCTCAGAATAATTACACTTGATGCAGTAGAATACTGATTTGTATTTTTATACATAAAAGAGCTAATTTGATCCGTTCGTATGGACACATTTCTGAAGAAAAATAGGGCAATGCTGTGTTACTTTTTAAATGTATTTACTAATGTTTTACTAATGTTTTAGAAATACAAAGCAGATGATAATATTCTAGTCTGGGGCCTGCTCAGGTAAGATTTGCTCAATGAGTAATTCTTCTGCAAAGAGCCATGCCAAAATGAATGGAGCTCCACGAAAACAGATGCAGCTACCTATCCAAAAAGTCTTGGTAGGTTTGTAATGGATATCGTTTATTTCAAGAAGTAGTCAAAGCTGTGAACATTTTTAAAACAAGGTAGCACAGAAATATGAAAGTTTATGGGTTTTGGTTGAGAACCAAGATGCTAAGGTCTAAGTACAGAATACACTGAGGGACAATTGTGGTTTGCTTGTGATAGAGTAATTCTGGAGTTAGGAGGCTTGCTCAACTCTTTCCTTTTCCCATTGTGGAGATAACTGGCTAACAAATACATGCAGGCTTAGTTGGGATTGTGGGAGCTAGAGCAAGAGTAAACTCTTTTCCTCTCTTCTGTCCCAAAGGGTGATGCCTTGACTTTAAAGCCCAGGATAATCAGGGACAAAGATCCCTATGTGATACAGCTTTCTGGCCATCTGAAGTTCTTGGCAATGCAGATGAACCCAAATTCACACCACAGTGCAGTAGGAAGCTGCCTGCGTGCACACTGCTGTTGCAAGAGGTCATCTGCTGCACATAGCTGAGGACCAAGCAGAAGTGCCAGCTGGGAGTCTGATGGTTGCAGAGTTACTCAGCTACTTCCCAAGGGGGGACTTTCCATTCAGACTGTAACTTGGAAGTTTTTAGAAGTGTTTTTGAACTTTGACTAGTTCATTCACAACCAGGAAGCAGTGTGGTTAAATACCACTTTACCATTTTAACTGTCTGTTGGGAGTTTTGGATTTCTTCCTGTAACAGTTTTCATGAAGTTCTCTGCCTTTTTTCCCCCCCTTTTTTCTTTTCTTTCTGTTTTTGTGGTTTTGTTGGTTTTGGTTGTTGGGTTTTGGGTTTTTGGGTTTTTTTGGTTGGTTGGTTTTTGTTCAGTTGTAAGAAATAAACGTATCATTCTACAACTGTTTTTGCAATGGTAGGACAGAGATTGTTAAAACTAGTCATGCTGTTTATACAGTTTTAAATTTGCACTACCTCCTGCAGTGTCACCAGTGTGAATTAGCAGATATGCCATTGTTACTTTCCCTGAAAACCCTCAGCGGCTGGCAGTGTGCCCTGTACAGTCCATGCTAGTGTCTAGGCCATGATTGTTGTTGTGCACAGCAGATACCTCTTGTCAAACATAAGGGCTAACCCAGGGGAGGGCCAGCAGAGTTGTCTTGTTCTCTCAGTCCTGAGATACAGAGCATCCTGCGCTGGGGACCTATCACCAGTCCCAGTGCTCCGGGTGGATGATGGCAGCCTTGACCACTACAAACAGCTGGCTGCATGACATCTTGTGTGCTAAATTCAGGGCTTAAGCATACGTGTGCATATGCAAAGAGATGAATAAGTATGAACGTCCACATATGCAAGAGAGATGGAGTGTGAAAGTGCGTGTATGCAGAGAGGCAACTGATGGCGAAAGTGCGTAAGCAAAGAGACGAATGAGCGCGAAAGTGCGTGTATGCAAAGATGTGAGTGTGTGCCTATGCAAAGAGGTGGATGAGCGTGAAAGTGCGCGCACAAGGAGAGGCGAAAGGGCGCAGAGGCGAATGAGCGCGAAAGCGCGTGTACCCAAAGGTGAGTGAGCGCGAAAGTGCGCGTATGGTTTTGGTTGAAAGGGACCTCAAAGATCACCTGGTTCCACCCCCCCGCCATAGGCAAGGACACTTCCCACTAAACAGGCCACTCAAGGCCTCATGCAGCCTGGCCTTGAACACCTCCATGGAGGGAGCAGCAAGAACCTCCTTGGGCAACCTGTTCCAGTGCCTCACCACCCTCACTGTAAAGAACTTCCTCCTAACATCCAGTCTAAATCTCCCCTCTGCCAGTTTAAACCCATTGCCCCTTGTCCTGTCATTGCAAGACCTTGTAAATAATCCCTCCCCCACCTTCCTGTAGGCCCCCTTCAGATATAGTAGCCTTCCACTAAGGTCTCCTTGAAGCCTTCGCTCCTCCAGGCTGAAGAGCCCCAACTCTTGTAGCCTGTCTTCATAGCAGAGGTGCTCCAGCCCTCTGATCATCCTCATGGCCCTCCTCTGGCCTCTAACAGTTCAATGTCCTTCTTGTGTTGGGAGCTCCAGAACTGTACAGAGTATTTCGGCTTTGTCCTTTAGAAGCTGTGCTTATTAATTCACCAATACAAGAAGCAAGAAAACACATTTCTTGCTTTGCTTTTTGCTTTTTATTAGTGTTGTTTCTCATGTCCAAATCCAATGAATTCTCACATTCTTCTCTGCAAAAAGATCTTTCATAGTGGTTTTTGATTTGTTGGGTTTTTATAGCATCCATTAACTCAGTTCTTATTTTTAAGTGCCACACTTTATGGGTGCTGTATTTTAAATCTTGCCTCACCATTATCCTTACACCAAACAGGAGATGTTTCACTGTTTGGGTTTTGGGGGGCTTGTTTTCATTTGTGTTATAGCCATTCCAGCTTGCTGTGCTCTCATTTTTCATCCCAACAAAGCAAAAGTAGAAAGCTAATAGCATCATTTTGCAGCTGCACAGGTAGGCACACAGTCCACCAGGAAAGAAACACTATGCAAGACACAGACCTTACAGACTTCAAAATGGTGATCTCCACATCAAGCTATTTGCAGTCTGGTTTGTGGAGTCAGACTCTCCTGCCCACTAACAAACTCCATACTCAGGTATAAGCTATGTGGGTACAGCCTCGATTCAGAGAGATACTGCAGCTGCTCAAAATTCATGCTGTTTTGTGCTAGTTTTCAAGTTTAAAAATGCCAGGTTTGTATGTTCTGCAGAAACCCTGACATTAGCCAGAAAAGAAATAGAATCAGAGACTTGGTTAGGCTCGAAGAGAACTTTAAGATCATCAAATCCAATCATTAAGCCAATACTGCTAAGTCTGCTGCTAAACCATTCCCCTCAGCACCACATCTACATGGCTCTTGAACCCCTCCAGAGATGATGATTCGACCACTTCCCTGGGAAGCCTGTTGTAGGGCTTGACAATCCTTTTGGGAAGAAATTGTTCCTCATGCCCCAGCTGAGGGAGCTGGGGTTGTTCAGCCTGGAGAAGTGGAGGCTCAGGGGAGACCTCATTGCTCTCTACAACTACCTAAAAGGAGGTTGTAGCCAGGCAGGGATTGGTCTCTTCTCCCAGGCACCCAGTGACAGAACAAGACCACAGTCTCAAACTGCACCAGGGCAGGTTTAGGCTGGATGTTAGGAAAAAGTTCTTTGCAGAAAAAGTGATTGGCACTGGAATGGTCTGCCTGCAGAGGTAGTGGAGTCACCATCTCTGAAGGCCAGGAGGCTGGATGAGACACTTAGTGCCATGGTTTAGTTAATTATGGTTTATATACATTTAATATATTGTTAACATTAACATATGGTTAACATATGTTAGGTTGCACTCAATCTCAGAGGTCTTTTCCAACCTGGCTAATTCTGTGAAACCACCTCTGGCACAACTTGAGGCCATTGCTCTTGTCCTGTTACTTGGGAGAAGAGACCAACCTCCATCTCACTACAGTCTCCTTTCAGTGAGTTGCAGAGAGCCAGAAGGTCTCCCCTCAGCCTCCTTTTCTCCAGGCTGAACTCCAGTTCCCTCAGATGCTCCTCACAGGACTTGTTCTCAACAGTTTGAAGTCCTCAAGCCACACAGTGCTGAACGCATCTTACAATCAACAGCACACTGCATTTAAACAGTAAACATGTGGTGTTGTCGCTACAGAGTGCAGTGCTAAGCTGATGCTGTGACATTTCAACTGTTCAGCATTTGTGTTAACAGTATTGACACGGGATTAAACCAAAGCCATGAGGATCCAGGCTAAGTAACAGCACAAGGCAGGATTTTTAGTTTCTGAGATTTCCACCAAGTTGGAACAAGCTGTTGAGTGAAGGATGCTGGGCTGCAGCTCTCAGAAACAAGCAGTGAAGTGTAGGACAGGAAGTTTAATAAAATATAGCTGAACATCATCCCCAAAATATTACTACACTGGCTTTCTGGCCATGCTCCAGTGCTCTGACATGGGTAAAATATGCTCACACTCTGACAGGTACAGCTGAACTCCATTTTAGTAGTGTGTTCCAATGACATGCAGCTCTCCATTTAAAATGACTGCCTTGGTGGCCCAAGAGCACATCAGTCTCTGCAGACGGTCAGAATCAGCCCAGAACGCCACTATCCCTGGCCAGCTTACAGACAGGGCTGTGGTCAAGCCCAGGTAGATTCAGACTGCCATGCCACTTTTTCCCTCATACATTAAAGTCATAAGCAAGGGAAATTGCAGCATCACCATGGAGCATTAGAAGCTGATGGTGGAGGAAATTACAGAATCACAGAACTTCAGAGGTTGGAAGAGACCTCCAAAGACAGAGTCCAACCTCCCTGCCAAGGCAGGATCACCTAGGGCAGTTCACACAGGAACGCATCCAGGCAGGTTTTGAAAGTCCCCAGAGAAGGAGACCCCACACCCGCTCTGGGCAGCCTGTTCCAGTGCTGTCACCCTCACTGTAAAGAAGTTTCTCCTCATGTTGAAGTGAACCCTTTTATGTTCCAATTTGTAGCCATTGCTCCTTCTCTGCTTGCTGCCGATCGCCAAAACGAAGGTCTGGGTAGTAAAAAAAATGCAGTCTGCAGCAGCAGAAATAATTGGGGGGGGGAATCCTACTCATTTTTTTCCTCATCTGCCTCTGCCTACAGGCTGCAGCAAGCTCAGCAGAACAGGACAAAATGGTGTCATACAACTGGTGTCCCTCCTACTCAGCCTCTGGTTTAGTGCTCTGAGCTCCACAACAAGCCTCACAGGACATCTGCTGCTCAAAGTTAAAGGCAGAGCTGTACCTACCCCCTCCAGAAGCAATCCCTGCTCAATCATGGCCATCTTTCTACCTTTCTACTTGCCCTTGTTTGGGCAATTTCAGTTGAAACACTCTTCAGAAGAATGACCAGCAGCATAGGCCAGGTGAGCCAAGGGCTGCTGGAGAGAGTGAGCTACCTGTGAATGAAGTAGGAGGTGGCAGAGAAGGGGCTGAATCTACAGCTTTCTGTGCTCCACCTGGGATTATTCAGCCTGGAAAAGACAAGGGTTCAAAGAGACTTTATTGTGGGCTTTCAGTCTTAAAGGGGCCTGTAAGAAGATGAGGATAATCTTTTCAGCAGGGTCTGTTGAAAGAGGATGAGGAATGGTGGTTTTAAACTAAGAGAGAGATTTAGAATAGCTATGAGGAAGATATTTTTCACACTGAGGGTGGTGAAATACTGGCCCAGGTTGCTCAGAGAGGTGATAAATGCCCTATTCCTGGAACCATTCAAGGTGAGGTTGTGTGGGGCTCTAAGCAACCTGCTGTTACTGCAGGTGTCCCTGCTGACTGCAAGAGGGTTGGACTAGACAAGCTTTATAGGTCCCTTCCAACCCAAACTATTCTGTGATTCTATGGCATGGTCTTTGCCAGGGAAAACCCAGTGGTGGCTACACCTTGAAAGGCTGCAGACAGAAGGTATGTTGCTGGTTCAGGCATCTGAAGCATTCTCTAGGGGAACAGCCACAGGAGACCAGCACTGAGTCATTCAGTCCTGCTGTGAGTGGGTCTCTCAGAATGTGCAAGAGCTACAGACACCTCGCAGCACTGACAGCACTGTCTGGGGCAGCTGGAGAGTTCTCTTGGCCAGGGAAAACTTCTTTGTCAATACAGAAGTAGGTGTAAGTGTCATCTTGAGGATTTAGAAGGGAGAAGGTAGTTTGAAGAAGATTATAAATCCATCCTTCCCTTCTACAATGGCACAGTATTGGTGGTGAGATAGCCTCAGGTGTGGTGTCTCAGCAGCAATTTCCTTCAGCATGTTACAAAAAGGGCACATCTTGGGCGCAGGTGATGTGGCAGAAGTGATGTACCGGTGGGTGTTAGAGGCTGTTTGCAGAGGCAGGCAAAGCAAAGGAAGGAAAAGGACTAATTCCACTTTTTCTGCATAAAATGTTTTCATTCCATTCTTTCTTTCAAAATAGCTCAAGAGGGTGACATGGGCTTGACTAGGAGATGAAGGCATGTGCAGAGCAGCATGTGGAACTTAGTGGGAGGTTCTCATTGGGGAAATTTTGTGACTGGCCTGAACAAATCCCTGTTGATCTAAAGGTGTCTGCTGGTGAGGCTGGTGGATACTGCCTTCAGCCCCACCTCTATTCCCTCCTGTGCAGTCTCGCCCAACAAGTGCAATGTAACCTCTCCTACAAGACAGACCCACTGCAGAAAGCTCCAAGTGTATCCTTTTCCTTCTCTCTCTGCTGCTGCTGTCAATTCCTCAGGGTTTACAAACATAGCCTGTTTCAATTATTCACCTTGATCTTTCGAGAACCTCAGCAAATCAGATCAGAGCTCCTGGCAGCACTTTTGTGTTGGAAATACATCACAAAGAGACATTTCCATTTTATGGAGAACACCTGTGTGTGCCAGGAAACCACCATTTTCTTGGTTAGAGCTGGGTTTTGTTTTTTTTTTTTTTTTGCTATAAGCAGCACTCCCCTCCTGGTACCATCCTCTAGCAATCACTTGGCACCCAACTCAAACCTGAAGCACTCATGAGCTACAGCCAGCTACTCAGCCATTGCTGTGGCTGTGAATGTGGCCCAGCAGACACCAGACACACTCCAGGTTTTTGGTGTATCTCCCCAGTGACTGCAGGCCACTGGGCAAGACTGATACTTTTGAGAGCTGCCCAAATCCAAGGCTGCTTTGCAAGGCTGTTGCAAAGACGACATGTAGGGGAACGCTCAAATGCCAACGCAGTGAGAGTCCAACTTAAGGGTTCCCTTTTCATGCTCAGCCAGGGCCTGGACAGTACACCCACCAAAAAGCTACCCAGCAATGGGCAAGCCCAAAACTCCTGCTGGAACATTCTGTTCTGCACTAACTGCTGATCTATGAGATGGGTCACAGGAGGTGGCATCCTGAAACCCATTCCCAGGGACAACCAGCATGGACATAACCATGAGAGATTCAATAGAAGTGAGTTTTGTGAGAGACAGGACAGGAGGAAGCATGGGGGAGTGCTGGCAGAGGGCACCAAGCAGAGGTCAGCTGCACAAGATGTACCCTGCAGCACTCTGCCATGGCAAGTAGCCCCGAGCAGAGAGGCTGTGTAGTGAGGACAGGATCCTCACAGAGCTGTGCTGTATCACGCAGTGCTTTTAGATGACAATTTTTGATAGCATTTATAATAAGCTAAAGAAACACATCCACTCTTTGCAAGTGTGACCTTGTTGCTTTAAGAATTTAAATCCCAGTTTGGATTTCACTGTCTTCTTTGAGCTTCTGTTGCTCTTGCCCTTGTTCTTGGCACCATTTCCTTTCAAGCACTGCTTATCATTTCAGCTATAAAACACTCTACTTAAGAGGGCCAAGCCCTCAAGCTCAAGGAACACAGACTCAGAGAAACCAGCTCTAGCTTCTCTGAGAAAAAAAAAAACAACTGTATCACTTACTGCCACAATGCAAATGTGTCATACTGGCCACATAATCCTCTTGCAAATCTCTGCCATTTGAAGTGAGAATTAATCTCCCATAAAGATTTCCCTGTAGGATTGCTGAAGCCATCTTACTGTGGCAGTTGTGAGGATTTTTCTAATTCAGTCAAAGTGATGTATTCACAGATGTGCCAGATTTTAAATAATTACCTGCTACACTAATTATCCAGGATAATTCAAGCATTAATCTCCATCTTTATCTCTGTGTAGAAAAATCTGTTGTTTACATTTTGTGAAATGTTATCCATAAAGATTTCCATCACCATCTTCTTGCTGAGCCATATGGTTTAGATCATATTTTGCCAAGTAACAACCAGTTTCTCAGCTGATGATGACCCAGCCAACAGACCCCAGCAAGGGCAGGCTGTTCCAGTTCTCTGTATGAGATAGCTACCACTGCCACAGCTTCTTGGTTCCTCAACCTCTTCCATGTTCAGTATTTCAGCTCCACTATGGCTGGAAAGCTGATAGAGGAAAATACTGTTACTTTTAGCAGCACAGGGCTGTCCTGTGGGACCCCTGCAGCACACCAAGGCAGAAGAGCCTGATCTGGTTTCCTGAATTTGCATCTCTCAGAGTATCAGTATCAGCTCAGGGCTGATGGGCTGAAATGGGTTATGGCAGCTGCCTGCACTCTGTTGTTGCACACTGATTCGGTTCCTCTAGGGTCATGGTACAAACGCTCAGCTAAGAAACAACAGCAGCCAGAAAGGCACCCTGAGATCCTTGCCACTGAAAACAATCACAAGAGAATCAGTTACTTAAGCCCCTCTATGCTACACAGAGGTGCACAAGGTGCCCCTTCAAGACTTGTGTTCCTGGGATGCAAACCCTCTCTGCACCCATTTGGGATGAACAACATAAAAGGCCACCTCATGTCTTTCTAACTGGCATCAAAAGGGCTGCACATGCCTTTCTTGTGGTTTATTATACAACAGTCTGTGGGCTAAGATGGAAATGAGGCTGCTGCCTGTCAGCTGCAGCTAGAGATGGCTGTGACAATGCCCTCAGGACCAGGCTGTCTGGCCATGGCTGGGTACCTTGGAAGGAGGCACAGGAAGCTCTTCCCCTGTGCCAGGAATGCTGGCAAAACCTGGCCTGATATCTGCATCAGGAGTAGCAGGACTGCTGTCTGCTGCTGTCCTAGGAGGTGCTAGCAACAGCCTCATAATACTAGGAAGTACCCAAGCTGTAGTCTCTTCTAGGAAGGAAGAAGGAGACGCAGATTCACCTTTAAAAGGTTCTCGCTGACATATCTTATTTGCAACCTACCGAGTAAGGCAGGCTCATTGCCCAAGAGGCACATGAACTTCAAAAGTGCTTTTCTGCTGTGTAATTAGCTGTGCTAGAAGCCATTAAACTCTATTTATTATATTTCTATCTCACGTGCCTCTTTATTGCTCCTTGTTAAACCCAGAGCAGGAAACAGCACAGAAAATATATCAGTGATGGCTTTCAAGCATACTAGCACCAGAAATACACCCTTGCCTGTCCTGAACAGGAAAGCACTGCAGAAGAAGGGGCAGAAGAAAGTTAATCCTAGCAGAAGCCAACACAGACAACTCCTGTGCAGCTTCCGAGTGGTTAATTTTGTACTACGTTTTGGGCAAACTGGTAATAACATCAGTAGAGCTTGGGGGTTTAATGACAAGCTCAGAGAAGCAAGCACCAAAAATCCAGGCAGGCTGTTTGACGTAAATGCTGAATATTTTTCAAAGAAAAAATGTGCCATAGAACAAAAAAAAAAAAAAAACCACAAAAAACTTAGAAAAATCTGAGTGTCCTACAAAGGCAATTAATGCAAAGGTAATTCGTCTGCAGTGGACAACAAACGACTTCCCTTTCAAAGCTGGGGATGAAGAACTGAAGGATAAGAACTTAATAGGATCAAATCTCAGAAATAATACAAGAAAAATTACTAAAGCAGGACAACCTAGCATTAAAGCAATTAGAACAGTAAGAGAATGAAACAGCCAGAGAAGAGATGAAAGTACTGGCTAGCACAAAACCCTGGCACTGCACCAGGTAAAGCAAGAGGAGTCTTGACCAGCAACCAGACCTTCGCACCAGGGAAGCTGCAGTGGCCCCGTGCTAACCACGCACAGCTTTGAAGAGGAGCCTGTGGTGATGCCCTGGGGAGAACAAGCCCAGGGCAGACACAAAGCAGCAGATACAAAGTGAAGTGTCCAGATGCGAGGAAAAACAAGCCCAGGAGCTGCAGAGCATACCCCAGGCACCAGCACACAATGCAGGCAAACAGGCCAAAGGCCAGGTGGGAAGGGAGAGCTGCTCCCGGACAGCAGCTCAGCTAGGGATGTGGGGATGCGTTCGAGCTCCAGCAGAGACACGGATGTTCATGAAGCATAGACAGGTCCTGAAGAAATACTCATAAATAAATATCGGCCCTGAGATACAAGAACATAGAATTCTTGTGCCAGGATCCCGGTAAAGACTTTGATTTCAGGAAAGAGCTATGTCCTTATCTGGTGAAAAGCAGCAAAGCTCTCGGGTGAGGAAATCAGAGCACAAGGGAGAAACCCCCCCTCAGAATCTCAATTTCTACAGAGCCGGCATTTCAGATATCATCAATGGGATTGCAAGCCTCGAAAACCTGAAAGCTGGATGAAGAACCCAGCCATGGCAGAGCCTGTAAAAGAACACACTGTTAACAGAGAAGTTAGGAAAAGCGTCCTTAATTTTGCAGTGTCCAAGGTCCATCATTCAGTTGGGTCACAGGAATGCCCTTTTCAGCATGAACAAGACAAAGAACATGGTGACTCTTTCCTAACCAGAAGGACAGAGGACTGCATCTTTGGAGTGCAGGCAAAGAGGCTTGGGAGTCAAGGAGATGGGGCAGGTCAGTGGCTGCAATGGAAAAAAAACCACAAATGGCTTCTGAACCCCCCAGGTCCAGCAAAGAGCATGGGTGTTCCCCGCTGAGGGCCGCCACAGCAGACCAGTCAGATGTGCCGTTGCACTGGCCATCATGCCCACAGCATGCACACCCATGCCAGAGGGGGCTGGTTTTCCCAGCTCTGGGAAATTGGTTCCTACTTAGGAAATGCTTGGCTATTTAGATCTTCCATGTGCAGAATATATTCACAATGATAACTGTTACTTCCACACTGCAGTTGGGTTATCTACAGATCAATTACCTTACATCTTCCAGTGTACTGGCTGGAAACAACGCTAACAAATGAGAAGGGTGGGGAATATTCTCTTGGAGAAAACACAAGCAACTGCGGATTGCTGGGTTTAGTGCAGTTATCTAAACTGACACCTTCTGGTTATTTTTTTTTCCCCCTTCAGTCATCCCCTCATTCACTACTGGAATGGGCTGCTTAGAGAGGTGGTGAAGTCACCGTCCCTGGAGGTGTTCAAGGTGGGTTTGGACGTGGCACTTGGTGCCATGGTCTAGTCTTGAGGTCTGTGGTAACAGTTGGACTTGATGATCTTTGAGGTCTCTTCCAACCTTGGTGATACTGTGATATTCCAAAGCTCAGTTTTGATTTTAATAGTCAAATAAATCAGAGCAGTAGGAAGGTCATGCAGACAAGTAGTTCTCCAAAAAAGCCTCAGCAGGAAGAAACAATGAGAGAGATACCACTGAGGCTTTGTTCTTCCTGCCATACATTCTCTCTCCTTCATTGTCACCTCGTAAGAGCCTCTTTTCATGTTGAAAGTCAGAAAGATAAGGTGCTGATATTGTTAACTGCCTCCAGACAGGTCAAAATTAAGTAATTCAGACATGCCTGCAGAGAAATGGTGAGCTGAGAAGGGATGGTTAACCCACAGTGCTTGGCTTGATGACTGTTAGTACTACAGCAGAAAAGAGAACTTTGCCTCATTACTACATGTACTATTTCCAGAAAAAAACCTCTTTGATCTTTTTCTGCATAGCTGGTCAGCCTGGGATTTGATTTTTCCAAGGAAGAAGAAATGTCTTGAAATTTATTGCTGGACTGTTGGGAGCTAGATTGAAAAGAAGAACCAGGTAATTCTCTGTACCCTTTTATCCCTCATTTCTCTTTTGGTTTTTTTTGTTTGTTTGTTTTTTGGTTTTTGTTTTGTTTTGTTTTTTTTCCCCAATCAAGATAAATTAGTCCACAAAGGGAATTTCAGATGCCAGGATCCAGTCTTTTCCATCATAAAGATGAGATTTCAGCTGGGAAGTGGGAGGTCAGCTGTGTCAAAGGTATTTAAAGGTCAAACAGTTTATTTAACATGTTATTCAGGGCTATTTGTACCTTTTAGATCTGATCTCTCATTAGGAATCATCTCAAAGCACATTTCATGGTTTTACCACAGACTCCTATGGTACAAAAACCTTCAGCAGACTATCCAGTCACAGCAGGGTAGTATCACAGTACATTCAATACTGGTCTGACCCTGGGAGCTGGTTTCATATGTTGCTGCCATTTCTCTGAAACAAAGCCTCACCTCCTTCGGCTTTTCAACCTTTTTATGCACACACATATGCAGCCCTTCTATCCTTCCTCAAGTAACCAAAAATAATCATTCCCAAGCTTCCATAGTTAGGCAATGAAACCATCTACAGGTATCCAGGTACCAAATGCTTTGGTACTTTTCTCTTTGAAGACTGGTCATAAACTGCTTTTCCTCAGCAAAGGTGTGGAGCCGAGCTGAGCCTTCTACTGACCCTGTGAAGGTCATATCACCAGTGGGTGCCCAGCGCCTCTGCAAGTCAGTCTGCTTGCACAGTCACTCAAATGCAGTGTGTCAGCTTAGCTGCCAAAACGTGAAAAACTGCTCAAAACCGAAAAATCCTAAACATTCTCCTCATTTAAATATATCCTTGAGCCAAAAGAAAGGGAAGCATTATAAATGTATGAGATCACTTGGGTCTAAGTGAATCTCCAGCTGTGCTGACAGCACTGACTCGGGAGATGAAGCCACTCTTTTCTCCCCAGACCCTGAAAGCAGGGTCTGCAGCAGAGGTGCTGCAGGGGAGCAGAGAGCAGAAATGCAGATGAGGGGCCACAGCATGGCCTCTAGGTTAATAGATACCTTCCTCTTTAGCTGTATGGAGTCATACCTATCCTGTTTCACCAGTGTCATCAGCATCAACTTACTTGCTAGCCTGCAGCATGGTGAAAAGCAGATCTGTGAAATTCTGGCACCTAAAAAGTCATGTTTCAGAGGATTCTTAATATAGCTGTTCCTATTGCTCAGTACCAGGTGAAAGCTCTTCCCAGATAAATCTTTTTTTGTTTTTCAGTGTGTTTTCCTCGGGAATATTGCTCCTTCATTTTCCACTTCTCCTCTTCTCCATTTTTAACCCAAGTCCCCTCAATGCAGAAGCACAAGATTATGCTAATTGAGCTTGTCAGGCCTAAATAAAAGATGGAATAATGCAAGGAGCTGCAACCTATGTGGCTCCATCTGGATACTTCAACTTCTATCATGTAGCAGGAGCAAACCTTGCTGTGCTGCTTTGCACGTAATGGGCAGAGAATTATTGACCTGTCATGTGTGGCACCGGTGTGTTAGCTACACCAAGAAAACAAAACCCAACATTCCCTACAATATCTTAAATCAGTCAGGGGTCATCCACAGATTGTATCTTATCTAGGACTTTTTACTTAAATCATAGAATGGCTTAGGCTGAAAGGGACCTCAGAGATCAATGTAATGTTCCTTTTCCTCTGAATAAGCCCTGTAGTGGTTTGGCCAAGGTGGTGCTACACAGGGTCAGAGAAGTATCTGGATTTTCAAAGATTAAAAGCGACAGAAAGGATTAACCTTTTGATCCTGCTGGCAATCCTGGTGTGCCAGGGATTGCAGGATTGGGCCCTGGGATGAAGAACTAGCCTTGTCTAGTCTAACAACAGAAGGAAGATGCAGCATGTGAAATCAGAGCACATCGAGTGCTTCCATTTAGAGACTCTGCAAACACCAGATGAATATTAACAACTTGATTCAAGTCCATTGGTTACATGTAATTAGGCCAAAGCCAGCAAAAAGACAAACAGTTCTACACCTTCAAATGAATACTTTAGCTTGCTAACAAAAAGCAATTAAGCTGCCTGCCAGTCTGGAGCAAGGCTCCAGGGTCTCTTGCTGCATGGCAGCATCACCACACACCACTTCGCCTCCAAACAAAAAAATCTGCTAGGAGCCCCCCCTCTTCCAGTTACAAGTTCCAGAGAGAGCACCCAGTCTTGGAAATCAACCCCACTCCTCTGAAGACACACTCCAGCTGCCCGGGAGGGAAGCTGAGAGCATAAGTCCAGCATTTCTTCACACACATCACACACCATGGGGACCTGAAACAGATCCTGCCTGTCCAAATGTCACAGAAGGCAGAGAGTTCAGGAGAATTTGCTATTTCAATCCATTATTACTGATGACACAAATGAGTTTTGGGAGCAGAGTACCTGGGATTTGGGTAATTACAGTTGCATTGCAGAATGAAGAAAAGACTTGAGTGTGTTACCCGCGCCCAGGGGCTGCACAGGGCAGTGACCAGCAGGACGATGGTGAGCCAGAGCCCCTGAAGGCCATAAAGCTGGGGGACAAACTGCTATTTAATTCAGTCAGAAAACCAAAGAGCCATTTAATCCCCTTTGTAGAACCCAGTGGCTTTGTTACACCACAAAAAGCTCCTAGAGACATTAATCTCAGACCATATTCACAACAAGAGTATAACAAGAGCATAATTTAATTTCCTGCTGTATGACAGAGTTAAAAAACAAACACATCTCAATTTCTCTGAATAAATTAGAATTAATGGTTCTGAAATAGGTCTTGTGAGATGAAAATTTCCTGATGCTTTACAATAGCTTAGATGTGAGTCCAGATTTTGGACCCAGCCTTACCGATAGGAGGGAACAATTTACTAATCCCAAACGTATCACATGCAGGGGCTGTCCAGCTCTGTATCTCGAACTAAATTTATTTATCAGTAAAAAAACTTCCTTAGCAAAACCACCAAGTAATAACTGTGCAGATCATGCAAGCAGAGGACGTGTAGCATTTTTTTCACAGGCCTAAGGGTCACAGATCACGGTGGGGAAGAGAATTTCTGCTGCTGCTGTGAATTAAACTGGGTAACAATTACTGCCATGGTGCTGAGGGAGTTCAGCCAGTGCAGAACACCAGAGGAATTCTTGTTCTTTGTAGATCAAGAAAAGTTTGATACCACTTCCTGGGGGAAATCCAAAGTCATCTTGGAAACAATAGAATGAGGAGCTGAAAAATCTTTGTATTCCTCTGTGCTTTAATCTTTAAGCTCTTTACTCTGCACAAATGGAGGGAAATCCATGTGCAAGATCTCTACACTCTCTCCATTTAACCCATACCCAGGGCTTACAGCACCTGCTCTATAACCTGATGATCCCTCCCCAGCTATGAAGGGGCATCAGGAAAAGGTGAGGAGACCCCTGGGTTGAAATGAAAACAACTCTCACAAAACAGCAAAACTAACTCCAATGCCAATATAAAGTAAATTAAATTATACTCAGCCCAGCAGATGTACAGCAGTAACAGCAAACAGGAAAGCGCAGTCCATCGGAACAGGTTGATGAGCAAGCCCCTCCAGGGATGGGAAGAGATGGAAAAAGAGGGGCAGAAGAAGCTTCAGCCTCTGCAAACTTCCCCCTTTATAATGAGCATGACATTTATGGCCTGGGATACACCTGAAGCAAGTTTGGGTCAGCTGCCCCAGTTTCTGCTCCTCCCAGCTTAAAGTCCTGGTTAACTAGAAGCTGCTAATGGCCTGCAGACCATGGCTAACTCAGGATTCCATCTCACCCAAACCTGGGCATACACTTAGAGTCAAAATTTCCTGAGAGTGATCACTCATTCTTAGCTGCACAAGCCCACTGTTTCTGTTACTGTAAGACTTTTGGTTTGCTATGTAAAATACTGATCATTCTCATTGTCCTTCACAGTATGTGCTCATCCACTCTATTTCAGGGCACCATTTAAAACTCCACTCCTAGTTTAGTCTCCAATATCCATACTTTTCCAGTCCCAATGCTGGCATCTATGTTTCGATTCATTCATACACTTAAGGTCCTGAGAAGGGCAGTGAAGCTGGTGGAGCGTCTGGAGAACAGGTCTTCTGAGGAGTGGCTGAGAGAACTGGGGTCATTTAGCCTGGAGAAAAAAGGCTGAAGAGACCTTCTGTCTTTCTACAACTCCCTGAAAGGAAATGTGGGTAAGTCTCTTCTCCCTAGTAGCAAGTGATAGGACAAAAGTGGATGGCCTCAAGTTGCATCAGGGGAGGTTTAGGTTGGATATTAGAAGAAACTTCTTACACTGAAAGGGTTCTCAAACCCCTTATTAACAGGCTCTCTAGAGACGTGGCTGAATCCCCATTCCTGGAGGTATTTAAAATATGCAGAGAAGTGGTTCTGAGGGCCATGGCTTAGCACCAGACTTAGTAGAGCTAAAGAATTATACTAAAGGTCTTTTCCAATCACAACAATTTTATGATTCTATTTAAAAAAATAAATAAACATGCAGCTGTTTTTTTTAATTTGTAGCAATAGCTGTCAGAGATGAACAAGCTTGAAATAATAGACATAGAAACCAACAGAAGGATAAAAAAATCAATATACAGACCCATTTCATGACCTCATTCATACTTGCTAGAGCAAAGACATTACTCCAACATCACACATATACCACGGACTGCACACATGAAGCTGTAACACCTTCACTTTCATGCACAGTAGTTGAGGTAATTTTCCCCAGACCTGCTTTGGTTTGATGTCATCCCTGAAGTATTAAGCATCATTGTACTTTACTAAAACACCTGAAAGCTACAAGAGCTTAACATCTCTCCTTGATAAGTCAGCAGGATGCCTTGTGCTGCCATGCTGTGTGCGCCACTTATTGCTCCAGCTCACCTAGAATGTGGATTATGAGTTTTCCATCCAATTCTGCTTCCCATTGCTCCTTGTGGCTGCAGAGTCAGAACTGTTTGGTACAGTTCCAGTGACTAATTCCTGCGCAACGACCCAGAACATCATGGATGCGTGCACAAGGAACATGCTTTCAGAAAACGCATGTAGATGGTGAATTCCTTTCAAAATCTACCTGCACCATGGGCCACCAGAGAGGCAAAAAAATGTACCTGTGCTCTGGGGCACCAACAAGGTCAAAATGTATCTGCATTTTAGGAGTCCCAGTAACACAACCACATGTTTTTGAAAAAAATTACAAACTGGCAGGATGGTGTCACTTCAGATGGCAGCCAAGTGAAAAATAGCCTGTCACATAATGTGTCCTCATTACCCACTCTCCTACTTTCTGCCACTTAAAAATGGTAGGGCCACCTGGCTACTCTCAGATAAGTTCCACTGTCCTTCCTCTTGTCATCCTGACATACTCCTCTTCCATGCATCATGCTGTGGTATTTCTGTCACGTCTTGGAAGGTTTTGAGAGGAGAGACCCGGCAGTGCATAATGTCCAGTTGCATTCTGTGCTGCTTGTAGAGAACACTCTGACCTTCCCTCGCTGAAACAGCACAACGTGGATGGAAATTCTGGTGTGCATTTGGGTTTTGTTTGCTTTGCCAGTGAAACACAGTGTCTCCCATAACCAGCTCTTGACAGTGGCTTGGCAAAAGAGAAA
>VWYK01125393.1:328-20701 GCA_013399775.1 Semnornis frantzii | reverse complement strand
AAAAAAAAAGGTAGAAAAATTCTTCCTTCTGTGAGTCAGGAATCACTCAAAGCTGTGTGGAAGTTTTACTCTTTCCCTGCCTTGATCTGTCTTCCATGGACACCCTGTGGCTTTATGCTGTGTGCCTACAGTGTTCAATTAACTACTAGGCCCTGATACCCATACTGGGGAGACACAACAAAGAGCAAAGACAAAAAAAACCCAAAGAGATTCTCCTTTTTGTAGCCTCGAAGCAGAAATTCATGTATATATGAGACAACTAAGAAGAGCTAACTTGAAGAGTAACTGCTACAAACGCATTAACACGTTGGAAGAATGGAGGGGAGAAAGACTGCTTGGATTGCCGCAGTGCCACTGGCTCATTAACGAGTGGAATTAATTAAGATGTCCTGATCACTCCACTGCAGAGAAATCAACCATCAGAGATGCACTCTCATCCCTGACGTCCAGCTCATTTTCTTTCCCTGCAGAGCCCTGCACATAGCACGAAAATTCCTACTGATGTATTTAAGAAGAGGACCTCCACACCACTCCAAGGGCTTCAGGGTCCCTTCTCCTCCTCCCTCCCCAGAATGCTGTCATTCCAGGAGTGTTCAATGTAATATCAGGAGGAAGAAATGCTCAGTCTAGCAACCAGCCCACTATGATTCAGAAAGGGATCAACATGATTACAGGAGGCTAAAAAACAACTCACGGTTGTAAAGATTTAAAGATCAATATTTATTAATGAGATCTTTTATTCAGGGAAGAGATTAATCGATGTTTGCCCATAGAAGACATATGAATAAAACTCGTCCCTGAGAGAATGCTGTGGGCATGCAGAAATATAGGAAGACGAGCTTCCAAAACCAAGCTGCATGGACTGCACAAGAGAAGGCTGGAAGTGGCTGCCTCCTGCCTTCCCAGGAAATGTCACTGCTTTCAGGAGCAATTGCGACACGACAGCTTAAGTGACAAGTATCCTGTAGCATTTTCACTGTCGTTCTTCTGAGCAGGGGGCTTATGCTGCACGCTGAATTCTGTTATACCTCAGTTATCTGGTGAGCTGAGTCCTTTACCCTCAAGTTCTCTCACAAGCAACTTTCTGGCAGAGCAATTCACTGTTCCCAACTGCTCCATACACAAAGGCATTCATACAACAGCCTGCTTTGCACCATTCACTCCAGTTAATTGTTATGATGGGTCTGGAAGTCATGTGGGACTGTTTGTAATGTGTCATTGCATCACTGAAATTGTTCAGGGAAAAGAATGCTGAGCGGTTTGTACCCCAGCGAATAGCAAACACTGCTATTCTTATGCCCATCTTAGGTTTGGGCTTTGTGTCAGTGACAAGCCTATTTGATGACAATAAAAGAAGGGGAATGGGAGAAAATGGCCAAGGAGAGTATCTTTGTTTTCTGTCCCTCATTCCAGTCTCCCTGGAATGTAAGGAGTAGCTCTGAACAAAGAGAAAGCACTTAGTGCACTGAAAGGGACTGATAAAGCAGCAACCCCTTTGTGAGAAGCTGCTTTTCTGCTCATTTGGAAGGTCAACGGTCCAGTTTTTCTCATACTTTTTAACGTGATAAAGATCAGATGTCCAAAAAAAGTATCACTAATTTGATTTGGTCTGTAATCAGTTTGACTAGTTAACTAATTTAGGAGCCACTTGAAGTAGCCGATGACCAGCAGCACTTGTGGAGCCCGTTCAAGCAAACAATCCAATACTTTGTGTGTATTAGCCAGGAAAGGAGTTCACCCAGAGATTTCCCCAAAATGTTGGGAATAGAAACAGTAAGAGAGATGGTGCTGGTTGTTTTTCACTCTGTTTTATCCTCTATCTTCGAGAGTAAGTCCAAGAATCATCCAAAGCAGAGAGGTCTCTGCTCTGCTCTGCTAAGGACACAAATTACTTTCCTAACTGCCATTTCCATTCACAGATGATTTAACACTACTATATCACCTCACAACCTGTGCTGTTAGGCATCAGAACTGGAAAGTGAGTGCCCACTTGTTTACCTCAAGTACTGTGGACACAAGACTTAGTTTCCTTCCACAAGAGTCTTAAAATGCAGAGTCATGCTGCCTTTGTTTCCCACCTGTTGACAAATTTAATCATCAGCATTCGGGTTGGCTCTTAGGTACACACAATGAGATTACAGAAGAGAAATCAGTTATGAACATTGGTATCAAGTTTGAAAGTGGCTCCACAGCCAACTGTCAGCCCCGAGCCACCTCAGCTCAGCCCCATCCCGCACGGAGGTTACTCTGGGATCTGAGATTATGGGTCTCCAGAGCCAGCTGCCAGGAGGCTGGCTGCTGTTACAGATGGGAATGATCTCATTGCAGTGGGAAGGCTGTGCAGTAAGAAATTACAGGACTGAGCTCCTGACACACACGGTTTCACATGAGAAATTAGTAATAGGAGAGAAGAAAAAAACAATATGCAACACCCACCCCCCGAAGGTAAAACCTAACATCAGGAAGCAGTGGGGAAGGTTCCCTTACATAGACCTTCTCTGCTACCAAGTAAATGAGCCGCAAATGGCCCTGTGACCAGTGAGGTTACTCTACAGCAGAAGCCATGGGCAGATCACAGCTGACCAGCGTTTTGCAGCTAAGAAGCATTACAAACACAGCAAAAACTCCTCCACATGCATGATTCAGTCTAGTGAGTAGAAATCCCAACTACCTGCTGTCAAAAACTGGGGGCAGCAGTCTCCAGCATCCCAGAAGATACACACTTGCCATAAGCCAAACAGATGAAGCACACAGGAAAAAATAAGAGCAAAAAGAGAGAGAATGAGGTAACTTACAGCAATGAGCTGGTAGGAGTTGTTCATCATGGCTATGAGCATGTTCAGCAGCACAACAAGAGAGATGACGTTGTAGGTCCCAAACATAGTGGCCCCAACAAATTCTGTGAACTCATGTCTGGCTTTCACGTTGGTGACGTAGAGATTCAGCAGCCCAAACACAGACCAGAAGAGTGACTGAAGGGTCTCAAAAAGTCTGAAAACAAAACCAGATTTTTACTTGGCTACCTTACTCTGGAGAATGGAGAACAATGACTGCTTCAATCCATGTTCAGGTGGAGAACATATAAACATCAAGAGCCTTGGACACCAGAGAGCAGCTGCTCAGCACAGGCATTGATTCAGGTTACCCAGGGAGGTTGTGGATGCTCCTGCCCTGGAGGTGTTCAAGGCCAGGCTGGATGAGGCCTTGAGCAACCTGTTCTAGTGGGAGGTGTCCCTGCCTATGGCGGGAGGTTGGAACTAGATGATCTTTGAGGTCCCTTCCACACGAAACCATTCTATGTGTGCCAGGACTTCTGCTTTTTAAACCACGTATTTTTGCTTCAGAGTCATATTATAATGAAGATCTCAGATTTAGCACTGAGGTCTGTGAAATGAGATGTTTTCTCTTGTTTCCCAGCTTTGAACATTCTGGTGAGATTTCCTGATCTTCGTGGTTGCTGCTTTTTAGTGTACACTGTGGCCAACCTAAACCATTCCACGATTCTCCTCAGGAGGCAGTCCACATTCCAGCCGCAATGACCCACTGGCCATTGCATGTGAGAGTTGTGTCACAGCAACATCTGCCACCTGTCTGAGAGCCCTCTCCACATCCTATGCAATTACTTCAGCTGGAAGTGAACCAGGCCAGAGTGCCAAGACCCCATCCATGAGCAAGGCTCATGGCCAAACCGTTGGTCTCTGTGGCTTGTTAGTGCAGCAGCTTCCATCCACCACAGTGTAGTGCCCTCAGCAGCACTGCAACAACTGATCAGTAATGACTCAGATGAAAGAGAGTCATCCCATTAATTCAGCTTGAGAGTTTGTCTTCTTTGAAATCTTTCTTCCATAGATGAACTATTCCTGACTTCACTGTGTTTTACAGCTGGTGAGATCATCCCAGGTCTCTATTTGCTTCAGCCAGAGACAAGTGACCTTTTGCAGTCACGTCAAATACATAATCGGCAATCTAAATAATTGCTCTATTTGGGCATCTTTGTTTGGGCTTTCCAAAATACAGCATGCACATAATAAAAAAAAAAAAAGACATTTATATGCCTGTTTAAGAGTTTCCATTTTGACCTGAGGTCAGTAGGTATTTTCAAATGCTCCTGCTAGAAAAACCAATACAAATAATTCAGATATTTTGACATACCAGGAATCTGTTCTCCTGGCTTCTCTGGCCATCTACTCCATAAAGCCCCAAGCTTTATATGGAGATCTAGTTTCTTTATATTTCGTGGATGTATCTTATGGTTTTCACAGGTCAAAATTATAAAGATTCCTTAAAGCAAAAATCCTTTTTCCTGAAAGTCAGGCTGTTTGTTAGATTTATTAAATAAATCTAGTGAAGCAGTAAAATGAGGGTTAACTCAAGACTGCTAAGCATTCCTCTACTGGAAATGCTGGAGCACTAGCTATCTTATACCTTAGCTTATCTATTAGCAGTAGAAGTACTTATTAGGCTATAGGTTCAGGGGAGACACAGGGTTCTTTCATGAAACTGAAATTAGTCTTAGAAATGATCGGTGCTTTGCTCTGAACTCAATGCATTAACCACAAATATAACTTGGGCCCAGAGTAAGGCAAATTTACAAGTGCACATGTGTGCTGGTGGGTGAGAAGCTCAACATGAGCCACCAGTGTGCACAGAGAGCACAGAAAGCAAACTGGGCTGCATCAAGAGCAGCATGGCCAGCAGGTCAAGGAAGGAGATTCTCCCCCTCTACTCCACTCCGGTGTGACCCCACCTTGAGTACTGTGTCCAGTTCTGGAGCCCCTGTTACAAGAAGGATATGGACATGCTGGAGCATATCTGGAGAAGGGCCACGAGGATGATCAGAGGGTTAGAACACCTCTCCTATGGAGACAGACTCAGAGACTTTGGGTTATTCAATCTGGGAAGAGAAGGCTCCAAGGAGACCTTATTGTGGCCTTCCATTAAGTGAAGAGGACCTACAACAAAGATGCTGAGGGACTTTTTAGGATGTCAGATAGTGATAGGACTAGGGGGAATGGAGCAAAACTAGAAGTGGTTAGATTCCAACTGGATGTTAGGAAGAAGTTCTTCACCATGGTGAAGTGGAACAGGTTGCCCAGGGAGGTGGTAGAAGCCCCATCCCTGGAAGTTTTTAACGCCAGGCTAGATGGGGCTCTGAACCACTTGATCTAGTGTGAGGTGTCCCTGCCCATGGCAGGGGAGTTGGAAGTAGATGATCCTTGAGGTCCCTTCCAATCCTGACAATTCTATGATTCTATGTAGTCCATGAAAGTAACTTCAAGGCTCAGTTACTCTTTTTCTCAGTCTTCAATGACAGGCCAGAACCACAACCTCTTTTCACTCATATGTGTCTCAGGTGAGGCTCACACTGCTTCAGAGAGGCAGCTTTAATAAAAGAATGGTGGAAATTGTAATTGAGAGACCATTTCCACCTGTAGAAATATTTTGGATCTTAAGCAAACGGGAGAGACCTCAAAGTTCCACCTCTCTCCATGACTGTGCAAACAAAGCAGGTGCCCCTCTCTGCCACAGGAACTTCCTGCAGTCCCTGGGGAAATGTCCCCCCAGGACACTTCGATCAGCTCCAGTGACAATGACACAGCAGGCAACAAGGTGTGACTTCCTCCATCCTTTCCTCCTCTCCTCCCTCCTCCAGCTGCCAGAATCACAGCAATAAACATCTTTTCCGATTGTCTGCCGAAGCCACTCTGCTCTGGAAGGGATGGTGAGGCCAAAGCATAAAACCTTAAATTATTAATGACTTCACCTCATTGCTGTCACAAAGGAATATTACTTTTCCATGATCTGTGTTTGCAATGCAAAAAATTTCCTCACCAAGAAAATATTAAACCCATCCTTTGGGAGTAATAGGAAATAATGCACCAGTAAATAGGTGTCAAATTTTCAACAAGCTGTACAAACACGAGTGGCATCCTGCTTCTCTTACAAAATTAGATCTTATTGTATGACTGCTTACAAATGCTGGTGTGAAGCAAAGGGGATTGATTGAAAGTTTTTTCACATTTATTCTTTCATTAGGGCAAGCTATGAGCAAACTTGAGGTAACACCAGCCCTGACTGGAATTCACTTCAGCCACGCTTGCACTCCCCAGCCCAGTGATAGAATTTTCTGTGTGGCAGGTTGCTCGTTCTTAGCCAGTCACTCACTCATGCTGTGCATCTGCTCAAGGGCCAAATGTCAGCTTTCACTGAGGGTGTTAATAACAAGTATTTAAACTTCTAAGAACATGTTAAATAAATTTCTTAAGCAAGTCTCAAACAAAAAGTAACTGCAGAGTGTTCTGTCCCCTGCCAGGAGACCTCAATCCTAATGGATCCCCTCCCACTGTGATTTTGTTTTAAACAAACCTCTTCCATAAAGGCTAAGCCCCCTCAATTTCCTTTCTGTGCTACATTCTCAGTGGCAGGAGGTTTAAGCTGAATGTTGGGTGGAAGAAATCGTGGTCTGTATTTAAGCTGATTTGCACTCTTTCTGTTAAGTGGTTCTGTATCATTTCTAGTTCTGCAGATATTACACCTTCTTACAGACTTCAGGAGCTTTGTTTCCTTCCTGCTGACCCAACCTTCTTTGTCTTCAGTCAAATCCTGCTGCTGTTTTTTCCACTCACCTGCTGGCAGTGAAATCTGCACAACTGGTTTGCACTGGTGACAGGTCCAAACCACAAGGCAGAACTGAATACATCTGTTCACCACAGCTCCAGGGAAAAGCAGGCTCTAGCCTTAAACTTCGTGGGTTTGACCCTTCCTGAGCTAGAAGTTGCCACTTAGCAAATGCTGTGCTTGCCAAACATTTCTCCCTCTGGCTGCTGCAGCAATATGGACACAGATCAAGGAATAGTATTTAATTCTTCTGCAAGAGCAGCACAACACATTTCTGGGGCATGCAGAGCAATTAAAATAGAAAAAAAGACTGAGGTCTTTAATTCTGTTTTTCATTAGCACAGTGCAGTTCCACTCACTTCCTCCAGATATAGATGGGTTTAATGAGAAAATTAATCAAGCCTATGGTGTTCCTGCTCTGCAGTGGTAAACAGCAGCACGGCTGGTCTACCAGGTCAAGATGCTCTCGTAAGGTTGAAGTCATCCCATGAAAATCCCCCACGTCTTTTAAGGAGGGAGCCCACACGACAGCATTGGAGCCTTTCCTCTTCCCATCTAGTCACGTGGCCTCAGCCATCATCTGCTTCTGCCACCAGTGCAAACATGCACAAATCCTTTCTTAACCTCAAGCCTTCAGCTGAGGAAGGGCAGAGAATTATTTGGCATGATGACGTTTTATTTAATTTAGCATAAAGTGGTGGGCAAGAGTTTTGTTTTGCTTGCTTGCAGGGCATGGGCCTTTCTCTAGACTGTGCTTTATTTATTTCTCCTCCCTTTGTGTTTTAAGTACTGTGCAAGCAGCGAGAACAATTGGGTGGGGGCTGATTATTATAATTATTTCCACTATTAGTAATTAAAACAAATACATCGGAAAGACAATTCATGTCATTTTTCAGCATGTGCTATCTCTTTCAGCCCAGCCATCTGTCAGCACTACAATTTCCATGCCAACATCTCAGGAAAGTAGGAGCTTTTCCAGCAAAAAGGATTTTGCTGGGATTTCAGTCTTACCCCACTGCAAGGAAATCAGAGTAGCGTGCAACATCATGTATGTATAAAAATGGCCTAGGTGAGATTGTTACTGTTGCTGTTTCATGTTATTTATCAGTACCCTTTCTCATAGGTTTATTCCTTGTTTTCTACATTTTGTTTTGCTTCCCCTCCTTTCCTCTGGATTCAGACAAAACTATTATTACGGCAGAAGGAAACTTGCTTTCCCAAATACACTGATACAGAAGACAGCCATAATAAAATTTCAGTTGTGGGATCATGTAGGGAGACTATTTGGTCCAGGACTAAAATGATTGTCTCCCATTTCCAGACCAAAGAGTCTTTCTGACAGCAAAGCTCAGCAAAATGTCTGCTCCAGTTAATTCACACCTTTCCTGCACAGTCAAACAGGTCACCTGGCATTTGTGAATGAGTAAATGAAGGCATTTTCAGTGCAGTGACAGACAACAGGCGAAGGTAGGTTAGACAGAGGACAGTGGAAGTCAACATAAGAACAGAAAGGAAAGGATATCTTACGTGGAGAAGGCATTGTTCTGTTTCTCACATCGGATCCCCTTGCAGTTGTTGGGTTCCTCCGAGGCACTGGTCTCGTAATAAAAATAAAGCTGGTTCAGTCCATTGGCAAAAGCCAGAAGCACCAGACAGTAGATAAAAAGGAACTTAAGGATGTCTAGCAGCATGCGTCCCAGAGAAATCTGCAAGGGTCCCAGGTGTGAATTTGCTGTAAACAAGGATATGAGACGCAAAGAACTCAAAATGTTGGATATTGCAAAGAGGGCTTCTGCAATGAGAGTCGGGTGCCACATTTCCCATTCCTCCCTTGGACGAGAGCCATTATACTGAAAGAAATAACAAAAGGGTACAAGTGAATTGTGTTGGAATGACTCCGAGACAACTCAAAAAGTCGCACCTGCTAATACTTCACATGTGAGCACCAACCAGGTACTGATGACACTAGAAGCACTTCTAAACTCCTTAGTCTCAGCTACTGTCACACTAACATTTAGGATCGAAGCTGACTTGTGTTTATTGATGCCTTCTTACAAACCCACCCTACTAGATTATGACTCCCTAATATGGACAGTTGTGGGATGATCTTTTCTTTAAAGGTTTCTGGTAAATTGGCCATTCTTAGTCTCGATTTAGAAAACAGGCCTTTGAGTTTACTGTTTGTGGGTTCATACACAACCTCCTCTTTCAACATATAAAGGGATTCAGACTTCCCTTTAGCATTTGCAGGTCAGAAATTTCCAATAACTTTTCTTCCTGTCTCCTCTTAAATATGGCTGCACATTCAAACCACTGCACATTCCAGGAAGAATGCCAGGGATGAAGGGAGGGAAGAAGGAATGAACTATTTAGCTTAAGAAGTGGATGCTTTCCCTCCCTAGTCATCTCCAAAACATGCCAACAGCCCAGAACCAAAATACTTTCTTCATATTAATTTTCTTATTACTTAATTTGTCATGGCTATTTTAGGAGAGTTGCTAAAGCAGAGGTCACAATTACAGCTGAAACACTGGATACATGTGAGTGCATCAATTATAACATTAACTTGGTTCATAATGTAACTGAAGAAGCAGAAGAAGGTAACACGAAAGAGCTAAATGTAACTACTCTGCTTAACCACACTGCCATAACAGAATGGAGACAAAGGCATTTTAACATTAAGGAATAATTGTCCTTTTAACATTTGTCTCTGCTCATTTAACACACATAAAAAGGCAAAGATGTGCTTAGAATAATACAGCTAATAGCGTAGCCAACACGTTTAAGACTCCTAAAATACTTTTTCTATCTTTTAGAAGGAAATGGCATCAATATCATACTGACAGACAAGTTTCTATTTAAATCTGAAGGCCCAATCCACCAGCTCATTTTTTCTCAAGGGCAGAGCTAAACACAAGTTGATATTTCAGTCCATTCCTCTGTATGAAAGAGCTGAGACATGATACAAGAGCATTTCAGCATGACCTCTGATTGCTTCTGACATTTCCAAACTGTTATTTATTACATGAACATCATGGTCCAAGTCTGCTAATTTGATTTGAAGATGGGTCTCAAAATGTTTACAAACAGGCAGACATGGTAATTTTTGCCAGTATCCAGCAGCGGGGGTGGATGGCTGTGATCTGATAATCTCCTCTGCCTGGACAGCAGCTTTGCACTGTTGTTCCCAGTTCTCCTCTGCATCTTGGCTGGATACAGCAGCCCAGGGGCTCTCTCCTAGGGTTTGGCATAGACTGAATATTTAAGGTATGAGAAAAGGTCTTCATCTCTCATCTATTTTTGAATCAACCAGTTAGGCTCATATTTTGTCTCTTTATGAACTGATGCTTGCCATATATATCCATGCTTGGAAAATAGTAGTCTCTTCAAAGCAGCCTAGCCTAGGAAACAGAAACAACATTTCAGAGGTATCTAATGAAGTTGGGTATCTGGGAAGGCCGGAGTTATCAGGTCAGGCATCAAAGGATGAAACACAACAAAGATGTTCACAGAACAGTACAAGTTACACCAGGCAGTCACATTTACCCTTCTTCATTACATGCTAATCCAATGTAGCAAATGAAAACAGTTTAAGAAAGTATTTTGACCCTCTAATTAGCCTGAAGATGTAATTGGTATTAGACAATATTAGGGCCCAGTCTTGGAATCAGTCAAATCAAGAGAAAAAAAAAGTTGCCACCTAAGGAAGGAAAATATTAGTGCCAGAGTGCAATTTATTTTTCTGCTACCTGGCAGAAAGCTAAATGTCCATGTAATCCTTTGAAGTCCTCAGAAGTGTTAGAATATGGTATATTGGCATATATACCAGCCTTTTGCACCTCGGGGCTGTTCTATAATTAACAAAACCCTTTACAAGTCACACTGCAAGAGGTTTTGAAGCCATTATCAACGTCATAAATCCTCATCTTTCAGAGCATACTGCAACCTCTATGTGACGGAGGTCAGAAGGGGACTTCTGTGAGCATGCTGTTTCAGAACTACTCCTATATAAGATTTTATGCACTTCTCAAAATTGTCTGACATTGGTCCTCACCAGGAGCAGACCTGAGATCAGCTAGATTTAATCCAAGTGGCTCTGACCTGTACTCAGATACATTCCTGCGAGCATTCTTTTGTCTGCTGCCATCTAGGTCTTTGTAGTTAGGACTTAACTTTCTATAGTTGTCACAGAGTATATAAACAAAGCTGTCCTTCCTCTGTACGTGTGGTTTGGCTGTGAGGTTAAATCTCAGCATGTGACTGTATAAATCCGTGGATGCTCAGCTCTTCTAGTGCTTAGTGTGTGAGAAAGAATGAGATTGTTAACATTTTAAGATGTGTTTCCGGATCTTACGATTTCCAGCATTTTTTGTATTGCTCTCAGTTTAAAGACCAGCCTTTCAAGTCTAATTTCCTCGCTGGTTCTGAATGCAGGGAGAAAAAAAGATGTAATCCTTTCCTGCTTTGATGCTGTTACAGAGTTGCCTCTTCAGGGAGCAGCAACTATCTTAAAGCTTTTCCCTTTGAAAAGCTAACTCACCACTATGCAGTGGTGATGTAGAACGGTCCCCTCGCAGCACCGCTTGCTGGAGAGATTTTGACAAAAGCCCTGCTCTTTCCACCTGCATACGCACTCAGATGGGACTGAAAAGGCTGTTTTGGAGAAGTACTTCTCCTGTTTAGTAGGAGCTGGGCTAAGAAGTTGGACGCTTCTACCAGAGCAAAACACAGCAGAGCAGAACTTGAGTGTTAAGTGGCCAAGGAGCAGACTCCCGTTACTTGATTTACACCTGTGTAATTCCACTAAGTGTAGTGAAATGACTGCTAATTCACACCAACACAAGGATCAGTCCAAGCATGCAGCTCCAACTGAAGTCAAAGAGAACCACTGCATAAGGAAGTTTGCAGGAGGACATTAGTTCTAGTGTCTCGTCTAGGTCTTTGAAAAAGAGACAGAAGGAAAGGGCTTCAGGACATCCTGACTTCATAATATAAATGTGGAAGGTGGTTGAGGATGAGCTCTAATCTGCATTCCTGCCAGAAATAGAATACGACAGTGAAGAATCTACACAGTGTTAAAGCTCCACCATGTTCCTTTGTTGCCTTCCTGTCTAGTCTTAGGCCATATACTGAAAAGAATTAGTTTATACCTTACAAGTCTTATTGAAAAAAGACTTTGAAGCCATTAACAACACTAGAAATGCTCATGTTTCAGAGCACACTGCAACCTCTACATGACAGAGGTCAGAAGAGGACTCCTCTGAGCATGCTCTTCCATATACACTGAGACTCCTTTCTATCAGATGGAAGCCTCCTACTAGCAGGCTTGCTTTTCTTAGCAGGCTTTTCACAAACTTCTCATTAGTAATCTACAGATCTGTAAGGCTACAGATCATAAATCTTGGCTGTAGATGTTTTCAGATAACCCTGCTCTTGTCTTTCCTTTGCTGTTTTATTTAACAATCATGTTTTCATTATGTCTAGCGTTGTTGAATGAGGTCCAGCCTCAGTATGAACAAAACCTATCTTTGGCAACTGAGTAGCTACAAAATGCACAGTGAGTGGGGAAATTTCTACCCAATACCCAAATTATCTACTTCAGTCTTAATGAGAGTCAGGATGAGAAGGGCCAGATAAATTAATAAGCTTTCCAGGTGACCTTTCAAAACTGGGCTGCTTGTAAAGCAGCTATTCCTTTTGATCTGTAATTCTGATATTGACAGTTTGTACTCTCTGTACTACAGTTCTCACAAGCAAGCTACATATTCTTGGTCCCAAGTTACTGTACCTTGACATAGGCAACAATTTTAAGGGAGATAGTTGCAAGATAGAGGGAGTTCATAGCAAAATCCATCAGATTCCACCAGTCATGTACATACTCATTGAATCCACCATCCCACATTTCCTTGATTTCTCCCCAGATAAAACCTGTAGAAAGAAAAAGAGTTTACTGTCATGACAGGGTATTACTTGCCATTAAAGCACTGCGTGTATCTGATGTAATGAAAGACAATTCTAAATTAACAGCTTGGAAAAAATGTCTCATCCCTCCTTCTACACAGTATAATACTGATGATTATGCAATATTTCCCATCTCTGTGGGGAAATCTCTGTCTAAAAAGATACTGAAAAGACCTAGGTTTCCTATCCAGGGCTCCACATACACACAAGGGGTATGAGTGGATTGGCTCACATGAAATTCATTCTACATGAATAAACTATATAAGCAACAGTATAGCTTCTAATAGACTGTTTGCTCTCATAGAAACTGTTAAGTAGTTAATTGCTCAGTTGGACAGTACTGACTTTTCCTAGCTATCTCTGCAGAACATGCAACACCAGTACCAGCTCCCACATGCCAGTACACTTCCTCCGTGACCTGGAAATACCACACCAAAGACAGAAGATGTGAACTCATTCTCTACCTCAGTCACTGGACTTATGCATCTTGCTGCACAACAAGCCCAGTGGGACTGTTTGTGAAGGAAGGTAGGACTCAACGGGAGAAAGGGCACTCAGCTCACTGCAGCTGGGCACCATGGCTCAGCACGACTCATCTCTTGTCAAATGTGGCTATGGGTTTTGCAAGGTGAATGTTTGTTCCCAGATGGGCCAGAGCCCATCACCTCAACTCTGAAATGCCTCTGGGAATGAGTTTTTGGCACTTAAAAAGCTTCACTAAACTTCCTTGCTGCTGTACGGGTGAGGGGCAGCTTCTGAACTTCATGACCAGACTGCTAAACTCACCTAAGACAGAACTTTTATTTTAACTAATTTATATTGTCTTCTTCTGTAGAACTTCTAAGTATGAGCCAACATGTGCCTAAGTGGGCAAGAAGGCCTATGGCATCCTGGCATGTATCAGCAATAATGTGGCCAGCAGGAGTTGGGTAGTGGTTGTACTCCAGTACTCAGCACTGGTGAGACAACACCTTAACTACTGTGTTCAGTTTTGGGTCCCTCACTACAAGAAGGACACCGAGGTGCCGGAGTGGCTTCAGAGAAGGGCAACACTCCTGGGGACAGGTCTGGAAAACAGGTCTGGTGAGAGGTAGTTCAGAGAATTGGGGTTGTTCAGCCTGGAGAAAAGGAGGCTGAGGGGAGACCTTCTCACTCCCTACAGCTGCCTGAAAGGAGGTTGGAGTCAGGTGGAGGTCAATCTCCTCTCCCAAGGAACAAGTGACAGAATGAGAGGAAACACCCAACGTTGTGCCAGGGGAGGCTTAGGTTGGACACGAGAAACAATTTCTTTCCCTTGGAAGGGTTATCGAGCCCTGGAACAGGCTGGTCAGGGCAGTGGTGGAATCATCATCCCGGGAGGGGTTTAAAAGCTATGTGGATGTGGTGCTGAGGGACATGGTTTAGCAGCAGACTTGGTAGTTAATGGTTTGGCTTCAGGATCTTAAAGGTCTTTCCCAGCCTTCTGTATGGTTGTATGATTTTATTTCTGAGCCTAAGTTCTGTTTAAAAGTAGATGACCATTAGGCTCTTTCATCACCTACATGCTGCTCAGGATGTCTTTAGAGCCTCCAGATATTTTCTCAGTTTACAACACTATCCTTGAATGAAGACCTAAAACATGTGAAAACAAAACAGAAAACAACAGCAAAGCACACCTCCAGGTGCATTACCAATACAGTGACCCTAACTGCTGCTCATACCAGCCAGAGGATACTACCTTGGTCACTGCAGTGCTACTTGCCTCTCAAGTTTTAGGACCTGAAGAGCAGATGATATTGAAATGAACTGCTGCAAACACCCAGATATCAGTCCTGGTTCTTCGGCTGCCAGACAGCAGGTCAGGCAGGCACAATGTCAAGACTAATAAGGTAATTTTATTACAAGTTCCTCCAAATCTTCACATGAACACAAAAGTAGACAATAAAATTAATCAATGGAAAGGAGCCTGTTGAAGAACTCACACATGTATTTATAGTGAGTTATCACTGCTGGTTACTATAGTTACAGCAATGCTCTGTGTGCCTGTTCTCTCTCTCCTTTTATAGCGGAAAATATTTCTTAAACAGTAACCTTTAATCTGGTAAAACTGTTCTAATTTCTCCATTTCATAAACAGTCCCACAATATCCCTATTTATCTGAAACAAAGGCACTCAAGAAGAAGAGCAGACAGCTGTAAGAGGTGATTTTGAAAGATTTTTTTTAAATGGATTATCTTTCTTTCATCTGCAAATCAATTCTGATGAAATGCCTACCGTTTCCCTCATTTTTAACCATGAAGTTAAGGGTAAAGTAAAGAGATCACTTAAGCTCAGAAAAGACATTTAACCTTCTCAACTTATTCTGAAGTTTCTACCAACACATGCATCAGCTTAATAAGATAATCAAGTTTGAGTTACCATGTGGCAGAGCTATGCAAGGAGCAAAGTGCCCTGGGTCATGATGGAAAGTGATTTGTGAATGTTTGCAACTCTGACATTCTTTCCTTCCTTTCTATCAGCAGTTTTAGGTTTGGCGTGGGGAACAGCTGTATTCACACAGCACAGAACCAGCCTGATCCAGAGCCACCACAGAAACAAGGAGCTGGGGTCTGGTGTTGCCAGGAGAGGGGAGGAGCCATAGAGAGAGCTCCATAGGTCCAGGTTTGAGAGAAGTGTCCTCAGAAAGCATTGTCTTGGCTTTCCAGGCTACCAGACCTGCCTATCAGACAGCTGCAATTCACTGTCACCTGACCTCTGGGGTTTTGCACCAAACTGGCCTGGGCTGTACAGAGGCTGGAGGAGAGCTATAAAAGTATGGAAACCATTGCCCATGAGCAGGCCTCCTTGTAACACTCCAGATCACAGTTAGTGGTACAGCAAGGCAGACAGGAGTTTAATTAGAGATCTTGCTTCTAATGGAGACCACAGGTTTTCACTTGTTGTTGTGCTGGAGTCCAGTTTGAAAGGATAAATATTTCTCTCTCTTCAAAACTATATTCAGTCATGATCCTCTGCTCTTCTCCCTCAATGATTCTGCCTGCCTTCTCCCATCTCAAGTACCTCACCTTATGCCCTGCCCTCAGGAACAGGGACACTTTCTTATCTTCACAGATGTGGTTGCCCTAGCTAGACTGGAATAAAAGCTTCATGCTTAGCCTTATGATGATAAAACAGGTAAGCACTCCCTCCTTCTCCTACTTGTATTAGTGCTTGGTATTGATCCAGTTTATCAGCACAGAGGCATACAGCAGAGTGAGATTTATCCTCCCCTTTCTGCCTTTCTGTAGGCTGTTGGGGATTATGGGAGCCCAAGAATAAATATGGCTGGTACCTGTGCACTGCTCCAGCAGCAGATCAGTTACAAGGCAAAGGCAGAGACAGGCTCCTGGCACTGCCTTCTGCCATGTACCAGCCAGCAGGACTAAGCCAGTGTGAGAAGTGCCACAATTTGTTACTAGTGTGACCCAGAAGTTCATTTCTAAACTGCTCCTCACACAGAGCATGGGAGAATCAGGCAGAGAGCTGCATCTGCTGTGCTTTACTCAGGGTCATGTCTGAAGGCATGTCATATGGCAATATGAACAGCAGAAGAGCCCTAGGCCAACAAGATCTGTTGTTCCAGAAGGAGCCCAGCTGTTTCATGCAGTTACTGAAGCTGGCTGCCAAATCTCTTTACATGCTGATGAAGCTGAGATCTGGGTGGAATGAGTCTCCACACAGTTTCCACAGGTGTGAGTCAGGCGCCTGTGGTTCAGGAAGTTCTGTGTTTCTGACTTACCTAGAACCCAGGGCAGGATCATCCACTCCACGATGGTGGGAGGTGGTCCCTGCATGTGAAGGTCAGTCCTGACAATGTGCTGCGATGCCAGCAGGAGCATGAAGAGGAAGGTCAGGTAAGAGCCAGTGTGGCAGATAAACTTTATAAATGGCTTTTTAATGAACAGTCCCAGCCTGCTCTTCGGTGCAATCAGATACGCCACAGATAGCACAGGAAATAGCAGCCCAATGGTGACACAGGTCAAGAGTTTTACTGCCCAGTGTTTCCGCCTCCATCCTGGAAAACCATCGTACCAAAGTGTTGCTAGTAGCTGCTGGCAGTTTGGCTGAGCAACAAACTGAGGAGGAAGGAAAAGGAAAGATTATCATTAGTGACTGGTACTTCGTGTGCAATCCTCATCACGTATGTATTAGAGGCCATACAGACCCTCAAGTTTGGGGCTGGCTATGGGGTGGAAAAGCACACTTTGGAGACAGAGGGAAGAAAGAAGAGAGATTTTGCTCTTGTTCTCCTATGAAAATTCCTATGCTTTTTTTTTTTTTTTCTATGAGAAGCATCCTTATGTAGATCACTCCTCACACATAAAGCCTTGTGCAAAAGTGATGCAATGAAAATTACTACGAGCTTTTTCTCCTCCCATGTGTTTCTCTGCCAGCATGTTTCTTTTCAGAATGTTTCACGGTTTAACTGCCTCAAACAAATCATTGGCAGCATCTTTAAGGAGTGACTAAAGGATGAGGCAGGAGGGAAAAGGTGTAAAGCTCTGAGAGAGTGTGTGTATAAGGGAGGGAGAGTATCTCCAGAACTGTGTGGGGTGCTGCACATAGTTTTGTGCAGGGCGGCCAACATATGTGTGTGTGGGATGGGCTGGGCATGAGACAGCATGCAGTAATGTAAAGCTCAGCCAGGTGACATCTGTTGGGAAGGAGGACAGCACATTTGTAAACGTGCCTCACTAGTAAGGGAGAGAGCAGTTGTAAAGTGTGAGAGATTAAGCAGAGGCAAGAGAAACCTTTGATCACAGCACCAAAAGTGACACTTAAAAGTTTACTTTCACTCTGTAAAAAATAGCATTATGATGGAGATTTATTGGAGCTCAGTGACTTCGTTCCAGACATGCTGCAGCTGCCGCAGCCTTCTCTAATGCCTAGCAGCCTTTGGAATGTCAGTCTGAAGCCACAGTACTTCTGGTCTATGCCAGAAGGTTTTACGATCCTGATTATACCTGAACAGCTCTATGGCTTTCAAAACCTTTCAGACCCACAGCTAATTAGAGATGTCTGCAAGACTAGCACAACTTTGTTTTTCTTTATATATTTAATTTCTAATCCATCTTGATGAAGTCACACCCCTGATTTACTAAATTCAGATTTCTCACTGAGCTCTCTAAGTTGAAAAGAAAACCTCAACTATTGGTCTGAGAATGTTGTTGTATTTCCTGTGCTGTAATTAAATCAGAAAAAATGTCCTAGCATGGACACAGCTATTACTAGACACTCCTGTAGCAGTATGACTGTATCTACGGTTGGACAGAGCTGTACCATGAGAATCCCACTTCAGATGGGCACAGTAGCACTAGTGGCATTTATCAAGGAGAAAAGACCTCTTGTAAAAGAAACTCAGATCAGTAAGTAACCTAAACATACCAGTACTGTTTGTTACACTTGGGAAGGGATCTCTGGGTGGGATGCAGTGCCACCATACTCTTCCGGCCCCTCGGGAGATTTCATCAGGTAGAGCACTCCTTCAGCACTATAGTTTATAAACTGTCTCTTGGAAGGACTACACCATAGCAAAGGGCTTCTGCATAAAGAGTCTTGCTGCCATCCCAAACTGGAATGATTTTTCAATCCCATCAGCAGTCCCTGTCAACACTACTGTATTCAGCATAGACATGGCCTGAATCAGCCAACACACGTGCATTCATGAAGACATTTACAAGACTCTTCTCATCATGGCTGAAGACAGCTAGGACTCCCATAGATCCTAAACCACCAGGAGACCAGACTCAGTGTGAAAGAAACAATTTCTTAATAACAGCTTTAGCAGACAACCAGATTTTTAAGTATTTGTTCACTGTCAAAACTGCCCAGCACTGGGAGGATATTTTATGTGCAGTTCTTGCAGAGCTTTGTACAAGCTGAGCACTATCGCTGCCATGTTCAAATGACTAAACTGAGGTCAAGAGAAAGGAAAAATCATTTGCTCAGAAACCCGTTAATTTTGTAGGCCTTTTTAGATTTTGTGAATCTATTTTACATGCTGTAACAGACTGTTTATATCACAATCAGCCCATTTTTGGACTGGGTCATTCAAATATATGGTCCGACACAAATTAGTATTGAAAATAAGATCTCCAAGTGGAATCTCTGGCATTTATGAGGCTGGATATTTATGTCTTATTACTATAATAAACATGGCTGCCGCGTTTAACATACAAATGACACCAAGGTCCAGAGGGCATCAGTAAAGAAAATCATTAATGCATTTAATATGGAACCAACTTATGCATGCACATAGCAGAAAGTGGACAACAGCTGATCATAGAATCACTTTGATTGGAAAAGACCCTTATGATCATAGAATGGTAGGGGTTGGAAGCAATCTCTTGGGATCATCACAGTCCAACCCCCCTGCCAAGGCAGGATCATCTGATCATTGAGCCCAATCATTACCTAACTCTACCAAGCTCGCTGCTAATCCATATCCCAAAGCACTATATATACATGGCTTGTAAACTCCTCCAGGGATGATGAGTCAACCACTGTCCTGGGCAGCCTATTGCAGGGCTCAACAACCCTTTCAAGGGAAGAATTTTTTCCTCATGTTCAGCTTAAACCTGCCCTGGCACAACTTGAGGCCACTTCCTCTTGTCCTATCACTTGTTACTAGGGAGAAGAGACTGACTCCCACCTGGCTCCAATCTCCTTTCAGGGAGTTGTAGACAGTGAAAATGTCTCCCCTCAGCCTCCTTTTCTCCAGACTAAACAACCCCAGTTCCCTCAGCCACTGAATAAATCTGTTGCCTGTAGTGATGAGAAAATGCTATCGTAAAATTCAAGTCTGAGAACAGTGATGAAAGGAACAATTCTACAGAAACAGAAAATATCAAGCACTGATTCTCAGTTGGTTGGCTAGGATTTAATCTATGATTTCAGGAAGGGTCAGCATGTTATGCCTAGAAGTTAGAAGAAACAGAAGGATACACTGCTGTATTTTCCCATTTAAGATCACTTACAGGAGGTGTGACCAGGTGTGTTCTGTGGTAATTTACACAATAACAGATGCTGCTGTTTCTCTGAGATCAGGGACAACTCACTGGGCTTTTTTAGGGTGAAAATGAATAAACACATTTTCTCTTTATCACAAAAGATAGAAAGAGAAGAATAAAACTGTTTTTCCCTTGAGTCAAAGTCATCTGAGAAATCAAATGACTATATGTTCCTCTGGTTGCTGTGCAACTTTCAAGCATCTTAAAAGTGCCTCTTTGCAGCCTAATAGCTCATCTCTAAAATCTGCTTTCCGTGCTGTATCTGATGTTAGTTCTTCAAATGGAGACAAATTCTCACATCACGAAAGAGCAACTTTAAAGACCAGCTTGGCAAAAGGGAATGGAAATGGGAAAAGCCATTAAATTTTCCAATCAAGCCCATCCCAACCTCACTGAAAACAGCCTAAGGGAAATTAAAGCACACCACAAAAAGAAAGAAACTCTCCCTAATATCACAAGTCATCAAAATCCATCCTTATTAAAAGGAGGGCTAAGTACTTCTCAGTGTAGGATTTACTAACTTGTATTAGTTCAACTTATTAACCACAGATTTAAAATTAGTACTGCAGGAGTGCAAGGACTGCAGCAGGCTTTCTGAAACCCAGAATTTCCAGTGTGTAGAAACATTGGAACTTTGAATTATAATGAAGTCAACTAAGCCCTCAGTGTGCTGCCTAAAGAAGTGATTGCTCTTCACTAACTTTGTGTTAACTTGAAAGAACACAGAAATTAGGTACTTCCCCAAATAGCACTGTGAATATTGACC
>VWYK01125385.1:26681-46883 GCA_013399775.1 Semnornis frantzii | reverse complement strand
CCGCCCCTACACCCTGCACCGCCCCTACACCCTGCACCGCCCCTACACCCTGCACCGCCCCTACAGCCGCGTACCGCTCCGAGAACCCTGCACCAGGCATCGGGCACACCGCCCCGCAGGCTCCCCGCACCTAGAGAAGCTTGCCCCTCTCCGACGGGGGTAAACGCTGACATCACCCACGATCCGCGCTCATATTAACGGCCTCTTCGTATCCCCGCACCCCAAAAAAACCCACCCCTCTGCCTCTTGCCCCAACAGCTATGCACCCTAGTGGCACAGCTCTCTTCCTCCTCGTCCCAAATGCAGAGACCCGAGTTTAATGCCACGGGGCCGCTCTGACCACTGCAGATAGGACCTTGGAAGGGACAAGCACCTGCAGCACAGAACTGCATCTGCAAAGCCACCCCTTGAGCTGAAGCAGGCTAGCGGACACAGAGGACAATGATCCACTACCATTAACACTCTCTCCACTGCACAAGGACTACCAGCGGTGGCATTCAGCACAGACTCCACTGCATTTTGGTGGTGGTCAGGGCAGCTTTTATTCTCAGTTGCACATTCTCTAGCAGCCCAGGGAAAACCCTCATTCCCAGTGTACCAGCAAAGCTGAGGACCAAGACCCCTCCCAAGGCAGAAACACCCCCATGGCCCCAGGGCTAACAGTGGGGATGCAAGAGTTGTGTGTTACAGCAGATGAAACCCAAAGTGGCACGGGAGCGTATGGTGAAATGCAGCAGAGGAGAAGGCTCTACAGCACAGGAGCCGAACCCCAGCAGTGCTCCAGCGGGAATGTGACAGGCCAATGCCTGCTTCTGGCCTGCCTTCTCCTACCAGCTGATGAAAAGCACACTCAAGCAAACGAGTGCTTCCCATGTGCTCTAAGTGTTCCAGATAAGCAATTTACCAAAAAAAAAAAGCCACCAACAAAAACCACAAAAAAAAAAAAATCACCAAAAAACCCAACCAAACAACAGTGTTTAATTCTCTGGGCCTTATGTCACCCCCAGGACGTGAGCAGGAGCCCCGTCGCTAGAATCCCAACACCAGGCACTGCAGAACTAAGCACGCCAGCTTATGATGCTCTCCTGCCTGCTTCTTGGTCATGCCTTTGGAGACTTTCCCAACCAGATAAAAGCACACACCACAGCCAAGGCTGCTTCACCAAAAGCTGGAGCAGCAGCCCAGGAAAAGGAATGCAGCTGAAGGCCGAGGGCCATGCAGATGGGTTGTCAAGGGGATGAAATTCCAAAGTCTGGCAGAGTGGAAAACAAGATAACCTCCAAGCAGGATGCTGGCCAAACCATGTCCAGCTGGGCCAGTGACAGGGCTGTATGCCCAGACTCATCTCTTCCAAAATTCTAGGCTGGGACTGGCACCTCAGTGTACACTGAAGCACCTCTCTCACCCACCCAGGCACTTAGAGCTCCCACTGATTAACATGCCCTAAATAGTATCTGTGTCTAAATACAGACCTGTGTCAAAATGCAAGCACCTGCATTTAGAACCCATGACAACACTTCATGCATTTTTTTCATGGAGTGCTGCTATGAACTAAATACTTCATGTTCCATGGCAGGGAAGTGGACACAGGAATTGTCAGATGGAGCAAAGTTTCAAGTAAATTTGTTAGGTGCTGGTGAGCAGACAAGCATTCTGGAACAGAGATGTGGATGAAGGCACAGGAGAGGGGCCCATATGCCCAAAAACACATAATCTGCTCATATCCCAGCTGACATTCAGCACCATCTAGACACAGGTCTGAACCTCAGGGTCTGGAGGGAAAAAGACACTTTGCTCCCCTCAGTGCCAGTCGAGATGTCCTTAAGTCTTCAGCTATGCTTCATTTCAGCAAGTGACTCAGTTGGTCCTGTAGGTTTGATGACTGCTCAACACTAGGGACCAAGGAAGAAAAGATTCACAGTGAAATCTGCTCCACAGATCTCATCCTGTGGGATCAGAAGAGCTCAAGTGCTGACACTACAGCAAAGTGAAACCCTGGGGTTCCACAACCCAACTCAGTATCCCCACAAGGCAGACCTCATTTTGTGCATTCATAAGCAGACAGCTCTACTCTATACCACCCTCAGCTCCTATCACAAAAACTTCACAAGCTCTATCACATTAATGAAACAAATAGAACTTCTGGGAGAAATACCCCTCCACACTCCAATTTCCATCTCTTCTCACTCCTGAAACACTCTCTTGCTGGGCAAGATCTCCCAGCTGCAAAAATCTTTTCACTCTATTTCCTCCAAACCTACTTCACCACTTTTCCCTTTGCATCAACCCTCACACATCCCTCAGGCCCTTCTGGCATTTCTTCAACTGACTACTCACTTCTTCTGAATTGCTTCTTGCCTAGATGAAAAAAAGAGACAAAAAGAGTATTAGAAAAACAAAATCTCAGCAGCTGGGTTCATGCTACGTTGAAGAAGAGAGACTTGATCAAAAAGCTCAAGAAGCAAAAATCCCAGTGTGTTTCCAGATTAAGTTATGAGAGGACAGGAGCAACACTGGTTTCTCCCCTTTAGCCCTAGATGCATCACACACTTTCAGAGGAGATACAGTGCAGGAGGCAAAAACCTCGGCTCTCACGCCAAAACAGCCTGAGCTATAGAGTGGGGCTGAAAAAGAGGTCACAGCTCTAGGGTCTGGTCAGCTTTGAGAAGCCAGGCAAGAGAGATCAGTCTGAGAGGGCTTCATGCACAGTCTTTAAGTAGAATGGAAAGGGATTGAAGAATACACTCAGCTCCCTAGAGAGAATGTGGTGTTCTCTACTTACTGGTACTGCAGATGAGTAGTTATTATGGCCATTTTCCTTAAACTCTGTGGAGAACAAGACAAAAGATCAATGTCTGATGGGAGCAGTTCATCAGAACTACAGGGCAAACTGTGCCAGTGCCCCGGGGAGCTCTTCCAGCATAGCCATCACTGTATCACTGCACTGCCTCCAAAACACTCCCACCTGTATCTGCCAGCAGTGGTACACTCCCCTCTTCTTCCCAAAGAGGGGCACAAAGTGCTTTGTTTCAACCTATGGTCCCTCTGAGCTTTCTGGTAGAGATGGCACAGTTTAAGGGCTGACTTGGGCTGGACACTGGAAGACCAGCAACACAATTAGGTTTAAGAACCATTAAATTATCCTGACCACCAGCCTTGCTGCCTGAACATATTTTATTTCAGGGCTCTAGTAACACGTCTGCCTATCTGTTCTTAAACAGCCCTCTCTTCCTGCCCACTAGAAACACTGTTGCTCAAACAGATAGACACAGCTTACATCTTCTGAATGTAGGATGGCATCTTCTTGCATCACCATGTTTCTAGCAGCTTGGCCCAGGAGCTGAAAGACAAAAGAACAGAACAGACTGAGAGGCAACTGCTCGGAGTTTCCCGAGACACTCGTGACAGCTGCTCAGCAGACCTGCACGCAAGGCTGACAACTCGGGGGCCGCGGGCGACACGCTGTGCGGCTGGAGTGGAGCACCGCGGCGCCGTGCCCGCCCCTCGGAGCACTGGGGTTTGGGAGATGCAGAGGCACCGCTCCGGCCCATCACTCTAGAAAGAGGGAAAACAGCAAGTCTCCCGCTTCCCACCACCTCCCCAGCGCTGTCACAGGCAGCCGGAGCCCGGGGGTGCTGGCCCCTGCGGCCCAAGAGCAGTCCGGCAGTGCCCCGACAGCCCAGCCAGGCCCCATGCCCGGGCCACGCCGTTCCCATCCCCTGTCAGGCTCAGGGCCGTCCCTCTTCCACGAACTACAGCTCCCAGCGTGCCCCGCGCGGACCGCGCACTCCCGGCAACTCCGCTCAGCAGCCGGAGGCGCTTGACAGAGCCGCAGCTCCCCGGCCGCGCCGCTCCGCACAGACAAAGCTCCAAACAAGCACTGCCCTGCGCAGGTGGTGACCGGGCCGGGCCAGATCGCTTGCCGTCCCCGGCTCCTCCTCGCCTCGCGGCCGCGCTGCATGCCGGGCCCTGTAGTCGGCCGTCCGGCAGCTCTCGCCCCTCACCTCGGCGCTACGGGAGCCCTTCAGCACCTGCTTGGTGAGGGCGATCACGTCGGTGCCGCAGCTCGTCACCTTCTCGGTCAGAAGCCCCTTTACCGAGTGGCCGAAACGCGCCTGGGCATCCGCTGCGCCCCCTGCCGCCATCTTACCCTGACTGCGCCCCGCCTCGCCCCGCCGTGCGCCGCTACGGCGAGCTCCGGGGGCCGAAAGACTGCAGAAAGCGCAAGGCCCGTGGTGCGCTGCGGCACAGCCGTGGGGTTGCTACTTCGGCCAGGGGCCGGCCGCCTCGGGTCTTTTGCTCCCCTATTACCTCCCCCAGGACACCTCAGGCTCGGATATCACCCCGAGCACAGACAACATGAAGCTGCCCAGCACTGCCCGGGGCTGCCCAGTGCTCGCCATCGCTACCCGGCTGAGCCCAGCGCTGACCACGACTGATGAGGGCTGACAAGGACTTTATGGCGCTGACCAATGCTTGCCTCCTACCGTCCAGGTCTGACCAGTGCTGCCTGTGGCTTTCCAGTGCTCACCAGTGCTGATCAGAGATGCCCAGCACTGCCGAATGCTGTCCATTGCTGCCCAGCAATAACCAGGGTTGACGAGCAATGCCGATGGGGGCTTCTCAGCATTATCGGTGGTGTTCAGCGCTGCCCAGCACTCCCCAGTGCTGACCAGGATTGATCAGCACTCCCCAGTGCATCCCGCTGTCCCCTGCCCTGTGCTGCCCATCCCCTCCCAGGCATGTTGAGACGCCTCCAGGTTGAGGACAGACTTCCACGCCTCACCAATCCCCAGCAGCACTCATGGTACCCAGGGGAGAACTGGGTGTCCCCGTACTCTTTCTCACCTTCTCCAAGGTCCTGGGGATGAGGCCCTGAGCACAGATCCCATCCTGGGTATCCCCTGGCCTGTAGCCCACTGGATGCAGCTCCCCCATGGCCACTCACTGCAGCCATGGCCCAGCTGCCCTCGTTCCCTTCTGGGTGTCCAGCTGCAGAGCTGGCCACGGGCCCAGTGCTCGGTTTCCCCCTTCCAGTCCCCCCCGATAAGGAGGCAAGCTCGCCTCAGAGTCAAGGTGACAACCCCACAGACAGTATAAAGGCCCCCTACTCTGCCACAGTCCCACAGACATCATGCTGCTGCTGGGTGCCCTGCTGCTAGCCCTGGCCCTGCTCTGTGCCTGGGGACTGGCACACCAGCGAGCCACCTCAGCAGTGGGGAGGGGCTCAGGGTGCCCACGAAGCCTGCCAGCCCTGCCTCTGGTGGGAAGCCTGCTGCACCTGACTGGGCACCCCCAGCTCCACCTGCGGCTCTGGCGCCTGCAGGGCCGCTATGGCAGCCTCTATGCCCTCTGGATGGGCTCCCACTACGTGGTGGTGGTCAACAGTTACCAGCATGCCAGGGAGGTGCTGCTGAAGAAGGGGAAGGCTTTCGCTGGACGGCCCCGCACCGTGAGTCAGTAACGAGTTTTGGGGGGCATGGGGCACCCTTCCTTCCACAGTGCCATGGGTGAGGTGGGGATGCTCCAAAGAGATGTGCCAGCACCCAGCACAGTCTGTTTCCTCTGCCCATCCTGTCTGCAGCAAGCAGGGGCAGGGGCAGCACCTCTCTGCCCTGTTTCCCAGGGCAAATCCTACACATATTCCATCCCTGGGGTGATTTTCCTTCCCTGGGGTCTGGTTCTACCTTTATAGGGGCATGTGGATGTGGGTTCAGGTACCACTGAGATCCCTGCACCCCCTAAGTTTTCTGGGTACCTCAGCCTCCAGGGTACCTCCTGGCATCTATCCTCAGACTTCTTCATTGGTCCCTGGGAGGGAGGGAAAGCAGAGCTCATGGCCCACCAGCATCAGCCAACAGCCTCCTGTACCATCTCTGGAATGAGATGATCACCTAGCACCACTGCTCCCCAGTACTCAGTCCTCATGCAGCTGCCCTGCAGTGGAGTGACTTCGGGGCTGCCTTTTGTGCAGGTGACCACGGATCTACTGTCCCGGGGGGGCAAGGACATTGCCTTCGCCAGCTATGGGCCCCTCTGGAAGTTTCAGCGCAAGCTGGTGCATGCTGCCCTCTCCATGTTTGGAGAGGGCTCGCTCGCCCTCGAAAGAATCAGTAAGTGCCCCTCCACCAGCCACCAGTTTTCCTCCCAGCTCAGCCTCTCTCTCCTGTTTGATCCAAGCTGACCTATTCTTTCCTCCATTCCCTAATCTCCTGGGAAGTGAGGAGAGACTCATTGGCACAGCCCAACCTCCTTGGCATCCTCCCAGTTTTCCTAGCAGGAGCTCAGGCCCCCTCCTTCCATGTCCAGTACTTTACCAGCACCTCTCCCTGTGCGTTTTCCACACTGAGCCACCTCCCAGCCCTCCATACTCCTTGCTCCACCCAGGAGGAGCCCCATGCTGCACGGAGAGATTTCCCTGCTTGTCTCCACTCTCTCTGCTTCTCCCTAGCACCTAACATCATCCTTTCTGCCTGTCCCAGCCCCTCAGGGCTCAGCCCTGGCTGGGGGATGCTTGCTGCAAGCAGCACACCCTGAATGAGTGGGGGACTCCTCTTTCCAGCCCCCGAGCTGCTCCCTCCACCCTCTTGGCTTTACCATCATGCTCTCACCTGCTTTTCTCCACCACCCCAGTCTGCCGGGAGGCTGCATCCCTGTGTGAGACACTCAGCGCTGTGCAGGATATGGCCCTGGACATGGCCCCTGAGCTCACACGGGCTGTCACCAATGTAGTCTGCTCCCTGTGCTTCAACTCCTCATACCGGCGTGGGGACCCTGAGTTTGAGGCCATGCTGGAGTACAGCCAGGGTATTGTGGACACTGTGGCCAAGGAGAGTTTGGTGGACATCTTCCCCTGGCTCCAGGTAAGCAGGGACATGGGGTCTGCCTGTTCCTCTCACTTCAGATGAGAGGAAGGAGCTAGGATGTGTCCTGTAGGAGCAGGACCTGAGTCCCCCAAGCTTAGGAGGGTCTCTGCCCCAATGTCCCACAAGAGTAGGTGCCCTGGTGGGCATGAAGTGACCGCCTGGAAGTCTGCAGAGGCTGAGCTGGACTCTGTTGCTGTAGTGGGGCTTTTCTCCCCCAGATTTTCCCCAACAAGGACCTGGCTCTGCTGAAGAGATGCCTCAAGATCCGGGACCAGCTGCTCCAGCAAAAGTTCACTGAACACAAGGTGCCAACAGGACCAGGACAGGGAGAAATTCATGAGTTTTGGGGTGCTGGAGGTGGGGTGGAGGGGACTGCACCCAGGACAGCCCGGCTCATATGAATCTCCTGGCAGGAAGCCTTCAGTGGGGACACTGTGAGGGACCTCATGGATGCCCTTCTGCAAGTGAGGCTCAGTGCCAAGAACAGCAGCCCACCAGCACCAGGGCTGGAGCTGACTGACGACCACCTCCTCATGACAGTGGGGGACATCTTTGGTGCTGGTGTTGAGACCACCACAACTGTGCTCAAGTGGGCTGTGCTGTACCTGCTCCACTACCCTGAGGTAGGGCTTTGAGGAAAGCAGATGCCCAGAGAAATGTCAGGTTTTGCAAATAGGCAGGATCAGGATGTAGGCATATTACTTCTGCCTGCACAACCTTCCAGAGCATGCTGGGGATGCTGAGTGTACCTCACTGCCATGCACAGAGCAACTCCAGCTCTTGTTTCTCTCCCAGGTGCAGAGGAAGATCCAGGAGGAGATTGACCAGAGGATTGGCCTGGCACGTCACCCCCACCTCAGCGACCGCCCACTGCTGCCCTACCTGGAGGCCACCATCAGTGAAGTGCTACGTATCCGTCCTGTGTCCCCCTTGCTAATCCCACACGTGTCCTTGGCTGACACCAGGTGAGACCATGCAGAGGACAGCCTGTACAGGCTGAGACTGCAGGAGGGAGGAACCATCTCATTCTGTGTTTGCCTTGCAGCATTGGGGAATATTCCATCCCCAAGGGTGCCAGGGTCGTCATCAATCTATGGTCTGTGCACCATGATGAGAAGGAGTGGGACAAGCCTGAAGAGTTCAACCCTGGTGGGTTGGGTGCTCCCTGTCCTCTTTGGGGAGTGGGGAACCGCAGGGTGGGCACAGCAGGCCTGAGCCCAGGGGAGACTTGGCAATGGGAGGTAGGATCCTGCTTCCCCCTCTCTGGGGCATTTGCACCATCTGGGGCTTTTTGCAGCTCACAGGAGGGACACACATGATGAGCTTGGGCAGAGCTTGGGCAGAAAGAACAATCCTTGCTAATTCCGGTGATGCCTTTTCCCCTTGCAGGCCGCTTCCTGGATAAGCAGGGCCAGCACATCCACTCACCCTCACCCAGCTACCTGCCATTTGGAGCAGGGATCCGTGTCTGCCTGGGCGAAGTCCTGGCCAAGATGGAGCTCTTCCTCTTCCTGGCCTGGGTGCTGCAGAGGTTTACACTTGAGTGCCCCCAGGACCAGCCCCTGCCCTCACTGGAGGGCAAGTTTGGTGTCGTGTTGCAGGTACAGAAGTTTCAGGTAAAGGCCAGGCTGCGGGATGCCTGGAGAGTGGCCTCATGATGGGGACGAGCCCTGGATCCTGGGCAGTGGTGGCGTGGGATTGAATGGAACGGGACCGTGGAGGCTGCCCTCTGCCTGTTGCATGCATGTGGGGCTATCCAGATAAAGCTGTTCCCAATGCAGCATTGGCTCCGGCTATTTTTTGGGCAGACAATGGATGCAAGCAGTAGCAGAAGGGTACCTGAGGTGTACCATGGCCCCACAACTTCTTGTGAGCACTGGGCTGAGCTGGGAAGCCACAGCCCTTCTGCAGGGCTGCTGACATGAACAGCCCCTTCACTCTCCCAGTGATGTGGGGTGGGGAACCCATCTAGAGGCAACCATGAGCTGTGGAGACCAGACACCAGCATAGCTGCTGGGGCAAGGGCCCACTCCAGCTGAGTAAGAGGGAAAATATGACCAATAGGCTGTTCAGGGGTGAGACATGACCAGGTGGTGCTTGGCAGCTGTGACCCCAGGTAGGTGACCTGGGCTGGCTTTGCCTCAGTTTTCCCACTGGAAGCAGGCAGAACAAGTTGCAGAGAGAGCCCGTGGATGCTCCCTTCCCAGAGGTATTCAGGGCCAGGCTGGATGAGGCCTTGACCAACCTGGTCTAGTGGAAGGTGTCCCTGCCCATGACAGGGGAGGTTGGAACTAGGTGATTTTTAAGGTCTCTTCCAACCCATTCTATGAATCTATGAACAAACACAATGTGGGATGACAGCTGAGCCCACCATGGAGCAGAGAGAGCTCCCCAAGCCCTGTCTTCCTCTGCCCCATCTCAGGACTTTGTGTGCCCACTGCTGGGACGGCCTTCCCCCACTCCTCACAGGGAAAGGAGGAAATGGCTTTGAGTTTCCTGCACTTTTAGCTCCCTGTCATCTTCCTCTCCCGCACTGTGGTGCATATGGGTGCCTGCAAGCACACGTGTTTGGGAGCCTGTGTGTGCATGAAGCATGGGGATGCATTTGTGCCTGCTGACAGACGCACACCTGTGCATGCAGCTGTGCTCGTATGGACACAAATGGCCGCTTCCAGATGGAACTTGAGCTCCTAGGAGGACTACCAGGCTGTCCAACTGCACCCCAAGTGCAAGCTGCTGTGGGAAGGCACAGGCAGCCTCAGCTCCAACTGAAAGCAATGCCCCCCACTGCCCAGGGACACAGAAGAGCACCCAGAGACGCCTGGTCCCCACGAGCTGAGCTCAGCTGCAGCCCCCACAGGCCCAGTGTGTGGGCACCATGGATCTGAGGGATGCTGTGAAGTTCTTCACCATGAGGGTGCTGAGACACTGGAACAGGGTGCCCAGGGAGGTAGCGGAAGCCCCATCCCTCAAAGTTTCTAACACCAGGATAGATGTGGTTCTGAGCAACCTGATCTAGTGTGAGGCATCCCTGCCCATGGCAGGGGAGTTGGAACTGGATGATGATCTGTCATTCTGTGTCATTCACTGTGCAGTGATGTAGCATCTCCTGCCTGTACAGGGTCCCAAGCACTGATGTTCACTGTTTGGTTGGATTATGACCATGGCTTTCGGTAGGGTAACCTTTCTGTAACACAAAGGGGCTGTGTTTGCTTTTACTGAAAACTACTGTGCCATGGAGGGCAGTGTGAAATTAGGTTTCTGGTTCTCCATTACTTGATCTCTTAATATTTAACTAAATAGCAAGACAGCTATGGCTCAGGGCACCTGGAGGGAAAGCAGCCGGGCAGAGGGGAAAGCCCTGCACAGCCCCAGCACAGTGAACACCCCCAGCCCTGGATACCCCCACATTTTGCCCCTTTTCTATTCCCCCCTGCCCTCTCTCATGCTAGCAGGCAGACAAACTGCCATAAAACTCACCCACCATTGAACTTTCTACCTCTCTATCAGAGTATGTGTTCTCTTTCTAAGTGCCAGCACTCTGCTTTCACCCAGCCTTCTCATTGCTCAGCATCTGGTGCCAAATGGGTCTCATCAGTGGCACAGGAGTGATGAAGGCAATGTGTTTTCAGCCTGCCACAAAGTCAGGAGCACCTTCCCTGCTCACAGTCGGTTCTTGTGTCAGCTCGGGGTGGAACGGAGGAGCTGGAAGAATTGCTATGCACATGCCTGTCCCTAGGGCAACCCTTGGGGCATGCAGCATACCTACGAGAAGCAGGGCAGAGGGCAGTGATGCCAGCAGAGTCTGAAACTGGGTGGGTGAAGGGAGATTTAGCTCAGAGTGAGTTTGGAGAAAACTTGTCTAAACACAAATGCTCTAAGGGCTTCGATGGGGACTGGCCCTGCTCTATATCCTGTCCCAGGTAGCATGTGCTGGCAGGGAGGCTCCTTTCCAGTCTCCTGCAGTCACCAGTAAACACAGCATCTTGCTGACTCCAAGGAGCATCAGCCCAGGACCTCTAGCATCTCTGTGGCCCTTGGCCAAGGCACATTTGTTCTCACAGGGCCAGCACCTTGCACACACATTCCCGTTGCCAAGGCATTCCCAGCAAGGTTCCTGAACTCAAGGTCAGTACATACCTTGAGGCATAAATAGGGACTTTGGGACTGGGGATGTTTCTGAACTGCAAAACACCTCTGGCTACTTGCACCAAGTGCTGGGTTTCCCTATGCTCCAGGGCCAGTACGTGCTGTTCGTAGGCTTGTAGACCAGCCCTGCTGTGGGTATCTTCCTCCACCTACCCACCTCCTCCCAAACAGCTGACTGGAAGAAGACACTGTTGCAGAGGGCTTTAGTACCCAGCACCAGCTGCCTGGCACCCTGTGAGCTGGTAAACATATGCCAGCATGGCTGCTTCCCACTCTGGGTGTACAGGCAGAGATGCTATTGAATCATCTGGCTGGTGTTTATGATCTGACAGTTGCTCTGGGGCTGTCCTGACCCCACTAGATAGCTTCACATGGGATGCTGGCTGTGAGGCAGCACGGGACCCAGCCTGTGGCAGTTCCCTGCCTCCTTCCTGAGCCCTCTGCAGAAGTCAGGGTCGCTTGAGACGTAAAAATCAGACTATCTGCCACCGGGTTTCAGGTGTCTGAGCATGTGCAGCAGCTGAAAATGCTGAGGCATTTGCTGCTGAAATGATACTGCTGTAATGGCTTGGGGCACCTTGGGTCCCTGCACTCCCGCCGGGGCCATGCAAGGTATTTGCACAGAGGGAGCCCAGGACAGGAGGGAGCAGTGCCAAAGGGCTTGGAAGACAAGCTCAGGGGAGTTAGGAACCAAGGGCTCTATCTCCTTGATGCAGAGGAGATCTGCAAGAGAAGAACTAGTGACAGTGGAAAGGATAAAGCTTCTTCATTCATAGCTTTTCCCACACCGTAGCCCAGGTACCCCATGAAGCAGAGGTGCAGCACACTGAGGACTCAAGCGCAGCAGGAACAACAAGCCCAAACCTTCCCATCGCACAAACTCGTTTTGGCAGGCACAAGTGCCCCACAGTGCTCATCTGGGCCAGATGTGTTATAGTGCTAAGCTCTAGAGCCCTTGTGTTCGAGAGGCTTTGCTTTGCAGCAGGCATCCGACAGTCCCAAGCTGTGCCCGTTTGCCTGCAGCTTGGGGGAAGGAGGAGCGAACGACACTCAAAATACCTTCGGGCTGCGAGGCGGGCATGGCGTCAGGCTAGCTGAGTAAGCACAAACCTCGGGACACAGCTGTCCACAAGCCAAAAACAAATCAAGAAACAAGTCAGCAGCCTGTGACCCCCTCCAACCCCGGCACAGAGACCGCAGTGCTTGCACCACTGCTGGAACGCTCTGGTGTGGACGCCAGTCCCATCTGATAAAAACAGATCCGTACTGCAAGGGACAGCACAGAGGAAGCAGCTCCGATGAAGAAAGGTGACTCATCCTGATCTTCCCAGGCTGCCTGCTATGCGATGTTCTGGGCCCAGTCCAGGCTTTTCCTATAGGAAAAACAAAAAAAAACCCAAACAAACAAACACCAAAAAAACCAACAACCAAAAAACACACACAAAAAACTCCCCACCCACCCAAACAAACAAAACACAAAACCCCACTCCCAAAAAAACCCAAACAAATAATAAAAGAAAAAAAAAAAAACAAACCAAAAAACCCAGAGGCAATCAATAGGGAGGGGGAAACCTCTCCAGACTGTATTGCTCAGGGAGGGTGAATGAGAGCCAGGAAGCAGCAGCAGGCTATGGGGAGAGGCAAGAGGAGTTTATTTACTCGAGTGAGACTATGCCTCGGCTCCCTGCCAAGCTCCACTGGGAGTGGGTCACTGTGGGACGAGCCCGGCCGGGACATGCAGGGCACAGGATATTTGGCTGTGGGAGCCCAAGATGCACGGGGCAGGAAGTGAGCATGTCCCAGCCTCTCACTGCTGACGTACATCACAGAATGGCAGAGGTTTTGAAGGAGATCATCTAATCCAACCCCCCGGTAATACAGAACTCCAAGCAGCAAGGAGTGCCCAGGGAGCCCAAAGTTCCCATCACCAGTTGGAACAGCCTTGCGTTTTCAGTGAAGCCTCCTGAGTTTGTTTCTGTCCTAGAGGCTTGCTCAGGTTTCCTGCCTCCAGGAAGTTCTTGATGACTACACATAATGCAGAAGTTTAACTGCACCTCAGTTTTCCTTAGCCTGGAGTTAGGCAAATACAAGGTCTGAAAGTAGGCTGCCTGCAAGCACCAAGACACTCGATTCCCTCCTCCTCTACCTTCAGCCAACGCCCATCCACTGGGTTGTACGAATGTGATGATATGCTGCAGGAAAATTACATGGGTGCTCCCAGAGCGGGAATTTGCATCATCAGAGCTGGAGTCCCTCGGGAACACCGAAGCAGTGCTGAAGTATTCACCAGTCCCAGGAGCCCCTGCTGTGCCTGGAGAACCCCCTGCCGGAGCCACCACACGATGCTCTGCAGAGCCTGTCCCAGGTGACACACCTCAAGCCTATCAGGACACCCACTGGGTCCTTGCCCTCGGAGCCCATTTCATTGTCTGCAGACATGTGTACGTGGGACTGCATCATCACCGACTCCAGCAAAAAGACTTAGAGGACATCAACACTTACAGCACACTGTAAAGAAAAAACAGCAGTGGATTGACACTAATATGTTCTCCATTGTGCTGCACTGTTTACATTTCAGCTTTGAAGTGAAGTTTTCCTGACTCCCATAAATCACTCGTCCCTTACACCTGGAAGTGGGTGGGTTTGGTGCTCTGCCGTTACGAATGCACACTTGGCTGTGTCCTCACATCTTCCCCATTCTACACCCATAGAATGCACTTGGGGGAAGAGCCCTTTTGGGGCTTTCTTGGCTTTCTACAAAGGGAGAATCAAGAACCTTTTTAAACCTCCAAAATGGGAGCTTTGGAACTCTTCTACTTGTCCATGTTTTTCCCCCTGGAGAGGCACCAGCCAGGATGTCTCCAAGGAGCTCACCTGCCCAGTGTCCTGCACCATTCCTCCTCCCACATCAGCTGGCCCCGGTCCAGGTCTGAAAGCATAAAGCACCAAGAGCCACTTTCCTATTCATGCACACATGAACTTAAAAGACAAAACTCCTGTCCTGTTTGTTCCTTATGGTCTTTAAAAGCCTAAAAAAACTTCCAGGAGTCATAAAACATGCACACCACTGCTTCTTCTGGACTTTAAAGACTAGAAACATCAGCTCAGCTTACTGGTACTCACCTCTAAGTCTAGAGAAAAACTAAGGGGTTCCTTCCCATGGTGGAATAGCAGGAAAGCAAACAAGATTTTTCTCTCATGCCAACAGAAATGTTGGCCGGTCTCCCGCTGGCACAGGGCCATCACCAGAATTTACAACAGTACAACCCCACTCTCTCAAGAACTGATGTGCTTTTTTTGGCTTTTCTGTGGTCCAAGGAACAAGGCCAGGTGCCAGCATTTCTTGGGGTGGCACTGGGGATCTTTAACTCATTTCTCCAAAGACGTGCATGGACAGTGAATACAGTTGGACACTACTGGTCTCCAGGTGGCCTTGGTGCACAGGAAGCCAGCCCAGCACTGGGGCACAGACAGCCTCCATGTTACCACTCACATTCCAGGCTGTTCTGGTTCGAGGCTAATTGGAATAACTTAATGGGAGAAATTAGATCATTGGTTGTGAAAAGAAAATAATGATGAAGTCTATATCATTCATTGGTTTGCTGAGAGGGATAAAAAGCAAAAATGTCAACAACTCTGGTCGCGGATGCTGGATCTGTTTGCTTCCTCCTCACTCCACTCTAGTATCTTTCCCCTAATCTCGGCTAACAGAAAACAATGTAAGCTTTGCTGATTGTTTTGTTTGTCTTTCTGGGAAAGTAGAGAGAGAAAGAGAGGGTAGCTTTGAGCCTTTCTGGGTAGTGTTTTCTTTGTCCAGGAGCGAGTTTGGATTTCTGTACTATTTCTAGTTTATATGTAATTGTAAATACTTTAAAATATATTGTGTATATATGCTTGTACATTTCACTTGGCTGTAAATTGAGCTTCATCTTACTTCCAAGCCATCTGAGCTAGTCTGGTATATCTCAATTGTGTGCGTGTGAAGTTCCTAACCCATCACAAAGGCCAAGAATGAGGCTTCCTGAATCCAAATCTGAGCCCTTGTAAAATGCTTAAGAGCACCCTAAGATGCAAACTGAAGAGTCACCTTCCTCAGCTCTTCTGATAGAAGAGAACAACACTATGACAGGCAAAGAAGCAAGATTCTCCTAAACCTTCTAAGGTAAAAGTGCTCTCCTCAAACACCTGGGTGCAATTCTGAAATAAGCAGCACTTGCTTTGCTCTGTCATCTGCAGCCAGCACAATGCTACGCAACCTCCAATTTAGAGAACAAACAAAACACAAACTAAATCCACCAACTGAAGAGAAATCTTAATGCTTAACCCTCAAAATGATACACATACGCACTGGCAAGTTATCAGAAAAGGCATTGTATTTTGGTTTCCACCTTATTTAAAACTGATTTTGGCTTTCAATCAATCAAATCTGAGTACGTCTGAGTTCAGTTTTAAATTGTTTTGTTTTGTTTTCCCTCTCATAACAGTAACGATCTGGACAACCACAATTATAAAACAGATGGGGAGAAAACCCAAGAACAAGAGACAGTCTGAACTGTGCACTCCTCCACACAAGCACTCTAGGGAATGTTAGTTTCAGGTTTCTTTATTTCCTTCTCTTTTTTTCCTTTTTCTTTTTTCTTTTTCCTTTTCTTTCCCCCCTCCCCTTTTCTTTTTTTTTCTCTTTTTTTTTCTTTTTTCTTCCTTTTTTTTTTTTCCTTTCCTTTCTTCTTTTTTTTTTCCCTTCAGGTTGTTACTAACAACAACAACAACAAAAATCTCTACTGTTTATTAAAGCAAAGCTACAGTAAATTTTCTTGCAGTCTTACAGCAGGCTTTCATATTACCAGTAGGACTCGCATGCATGGATTGCAGTCACACACACGCGCACACACACGCACACACAGAGGCTCACAGACATTATACAGTAGCCAGTAAAAAAAGGAGGAAAAAAAAAAAATAAGAAGAAAGAAATAAAAAAACCACCAACCAACCAACAACCCCACCTCACCGGACATTAATTTCTTAAGTGGTCAAACATTAGAATCGCACCAAACTTACGGATTAAAAAAAAACAAAAAAAAACTAAAAAAAAAACATCACCAAAAACCATCAAACCAAACAACCCAACAAAAAAATCCCCAAAGCTGAAAAAGATAACCCTAAAAACCTGCACAGGTCTTCCACATCTACACAGTAAAAGTCATTCCTTTGCAATGGACGGAGCTCTTGTCTCCATTTGTTCAACATGCATCACTGAAGCTTGAAGGCACGCTGGCCAAAAGAGAGCCCTGTTCTTTTGTGTTGTTGTTGTCTTAACTCAAGTGTGTTGCTCTCAGGGTGCAAAAAAAAAAAAAAAGTGTGGGGGGAGGGAATAAAGGCAAGCCCTTTATGCAGCACACCGGGAAAAGGTCATTCGGAGACCACAGTACTTGGAAGGCAGCCCAGCTGCCTGATTCTACTTCTAACTGTGCTCTTAGAGGCATTGAAGGAATAGACTTGTCTTTAAAAATGACAGATAAAGGCAAATTTCTGCAGACCCTTCCTTTTCAAACTGCTTACAGTAGACTAACACTCTTTCTGGAAGAAACTGGTCCTTCAGTCACCAGCTTCAGGTGGGAAATACCTTACCTGCTGTCTTAAGCACTGAAGCGCCAGAGATTATAGGGCTGATGTGTTTCAGGCATTCATCAGTTTCAGGAAAACATAACACCAAAAAGGAGAGGAAAAAAAATATCTAAAAAAACAACCAAACAAACAAAAAAAACCCCACCTGCAATGAAAAGGAATCCCCAATGCCTCAAGAGCATTATATCAAACCAGAACTCTTGGCCTACTGACGGCTGGCACTGTCAGAAGCTGCTTACTTCTGGGAAGACACCTGGAGGCTGAAGCCTTACAGTGATTTCGAATCCTCACAGGGTGAGATTTGCTGAGCTTTACTGATTGTGAGACAAAGCAGTGTTTCAGAATACTAAACCCAACAAACTCGCAATAACCATCACCAAAATCACCATTGGGAAAATCCCATTTGTTAGAAGGTCTCATTGAGAAACATGAGTCCCTGTCCTGCAGAGCAGGGCCAACACAACTAACAAAACCCAGAGTGACCTGTCCCCCACAAGCTGAGCCTTCAAGGACTAGTCCCCAGATTATACTGGAGGGGGAGAAATAAAAACAAACTAAAAAGAGAAGGCTGTATCACCTTTTCCTCCTGTTAAAGTTTTAATCCTCTTATTCCACTTTTATTTCTTTGTATTTTCCCCCAATTCTCCTTTCCAATCTGCCACCTTAGCTGGGAGAGTTACTAGTACAAGAGTTTGGAGAGTCCTGCTCATTTATTGTGTTCAAGAGTACACACACCGGCTGCCGGGGCAGGTGGTGGTGGCTGTGTTCACGGTGCTCCTCCTCCGTGGCATTAAAAAGCCCTTCCTCCTCGTCCCCGTGGGGATGGCCGCTGCAGCTGTCACAGAAGTCCAGGGGCCCGTCCAGAGCATCATCGATGAACCCATCGAACTCCTTGAGGTCATCATCGTGATGGCCCCGGTTGCAAACGCAGACCTCGATGCCCGAGTCGCCAGTGAAACGGCGTTGCCTCCCCGGAGTCTTGTCCTTCCCGTCAGGAATGGCACTGCTCTGCTCTAAGCTCTCAGAGCTGTAACCTTTCAGCAGTCCCTCCTTGCATTCCGTATCCTTATTCGGACCGGCCCTCTCCACCAGCTCGGCTCCCGTGCTGGTACTGCCGGGCTCAACGCTTTGCATTTTGGCAACTGCTCGCTCAACCAGCGTGGTGGTGGAGGGCTCGGGGTCCCCGAGGCCGGGTGCCCCGCTGCTGTCAGTACTGCTGGTATTGCCGCTGGCTGCTGCTGAGCTGTTCTGTGCTGGTTGCAGGTTTCTCGGTGTGTCTGGGATTGTGCTACTGCTGCCTGCTGGGATGCACTGCTGATGTAAGGCACTATACGGTGGCGGTGGGGTTGGTGGTCGGTTCACCACTTCCTCATAGGGAGGTAGTAAATAATTTGGCAGAAACCCTAAAATTGGAAGGCAAGCAGAAGTTATTTCATGAACAGCTGATCTTGGAGGAACAAGTCATTAGTATCAGTATCTCGTCTGTCATCTGCCAGCTCAATGGGCTTTACAGGAGGTGCTAAAACTTGGCCCAGATGAGACTTGTCACTTTTTAGAGAAGCAGTGGCCATGACACAGGAGGGCACCATTACAGGGGGAGATGAATACAGCTGCGAACAGTAGCACAATGTCGTGGTTCTCAAGTCAATTCTGAGGGCTGCCAGGAGAATGTCCCCACCCTTGCCTTGTGCCCTGGTATAGCCCCATAAATCACACCAAAAGTGGAGGGAACAACATGGGAGATAACTCATCAGCCCTCTCCAACACTGGTTTCTCATTTGAATTGCCACTTTCAAGACCAGTATTTTATCTCACAAATCTTTGTGCAAATAAAAGTGGAGACATAAGCAGTTACACAGAACCTGGGCTTTTGGTTAGTTGTCATAGTCCTGGATTTATTTTTCCTGGTGCAGTCAGAATAAACTGGCAGTACAGACAAGAGAGTTTGGTTTATTGCTTACAGTCCCTCAAATCTACAGAAGATTTTATTTATTTCTAAGATGCACAAAGTAATCTCTATAGACAGAACAGGCTGGAAGTATTTAAATAGATACTGGAAATACTGAAAGTTAGAACTGCGGTTTTCCATGTAAAACTGTATATCCCTAAGGCTGGGGAGAAAAAGGCTGCTGGGATTATTTCTGAGGTGGCTGCAACAGTTTCAAAGAGAAAAGCAAGTTCATACATGCGATTCAACAGTCCACTACAAGAAACTCAGTTGTGGTACCTCTAGTCAAAATCCTGAGACTTGCTGTTCAAGCACAGCATAGTGGGGCACGTTGGAGAGCACAAGGCAATTGTGCTTTCCCTGAGCTGGGGGCAACAGCTCCTTTGTGCCAAGTCCTAGGGCTGCTCACAAGCAGCATGGTCTAGGAGTGGCAGCAGAGGGTGAGAGCCAGCATGGTCCCTGCTGAGGCAACACTTCCCACTCTGACTGTGTGAGTGAATTCTGTGAAGCTAATTCCCGTATCTCAGTCTCACTAACAGCAAGTGAAGGCTGAAAAGGACTATCTGTCAAGTCCTGAATGCAATGTTTTAAAAACCTTCCCAGAAAAACACCCAGGGAATCAATGCACTGAGAGTGCTGAATCAACAGAAAGCGTGAAAGTGCTGTAGCTGGCATGGTTTGACTGCAGACTGAAGCAGGCTCAAATGCACCCAGCAGCTGGCATATACCACTTCCTCTCTACAAGCCAAGGGCAGGCAGCAGAGCTGCCCACCACCTCCTGTGGAGCCCACCCTGCAGCACAGGGAACTTGCTGCTGCCCTGCATCTCCTGACCTCCAGGGAAAAGGGTGAGAGATACCCACGGAAATAAAACGGCAGAGCTGAATAGTTGTGAGCTTCCCGGTAGGCGATCAGGTTGATCTCGTGTTGCCGCTGCTGGGCCTGAAGACGATGCTTGGTGCGTCGGTGATGGCAAACACAACAGCAGCTGAGGATGATGATGATGGTCCATACCAGCCAGAACCCTGCAGTGGGGTAGAGCAAGTGTTATCCACAGTGCATGAACCACATCCAAATCCAGGACACCCCATGAGGACAGCAGGGAAAAATCATCAGAAACCCTGGATCCAAAGCCCACACTGCTTTAAAGGCAAGGAAAGGTGGTGTGCCAGGAGGCCTCAACAGACACCTGTCTCTGTGAGTGGCTGCTACTCTGGCAGCCTTGAGAAAACTGGATAAATCTGTACACACTGCGGTACAACGTGGAGTATGTTCAGTATGTACAAGTCTAGAGAACAATATATGGAGATGGGGCTTAGTTCCCCTTTGCCATTGCTCCCACCCCTTGGATATAATTTCTTCTAGCCAAAAACATGAGCAGAGCTGTGAATAGTATTGAACTTGTCTCCCACAGCCACTTTGGTTTGAAAACAACAATTGAGACACAAAAGACACTCTGCAGATTGACCACAGAAGAAGGAGAAAAACCCCAAGTGCTATGTTCAGCTTTTGTTTGTGCCACTCTTTAATTTCCAGCCCAAATGCTTCATTGTTATGTTTAACAAAACCATACTCTTTTTAGATAAATGTCTAAAAATATGTTTAAAGCTTTTTT
>VWYK01125385.1:6103-26647 GCA_013399775.1 Semnornis frantzii | reverse complement strand
TTTTTTTTTTTTTTGGTATTCAATGCCTTAAATTATCCAAAATTACACTAGAATACTCAAGAAACCTAACTTCTGTCCTGGTTGTGGCCACTGTTGGTTTCTGTGTGCTATCATACCATATGTACATTGCTCCTTAGAAAGGAATTTTGAAGTGAGCACTTCCTGAGTTTCCCCCACAGCCTCCAGCATGTGGAATTGCTCCCCTTTTTTCCACAAACCCCCCTTCACACTTGCACAGCACTAAAAAAAAAACATTTCTGAGCCACACTTCAAAAGAGCTACACCATTCACTCCAGATCAGGTTTTCGTCTTTTGCAACTACAGCCCACATCTCTACTTGCCTGTAGTGGGTTAAAGACCTTCCCTCCAGCTGCAATTAAAATTAAAATTTACCAGGCCAGCTTAGAAGTAAGATAAAGCTATATTTACAGCAAAGCTAAATTTACAAGCATATATACACAATATATTTACAAGTATTTACAATTATATACAATTTAGAAACAATACAGAAATCCAAACTCCCCTCTCAGACAAAGAAAAGAAGCCCAGAAGGGGCCAAGACCACCCTCTCTCTCTTTCTCCCAAACAGAAAGCAACCGGCAAGGCTTACACACTATTTAGTCATCATAGAATCATAGAACAGTTTAGGTTGGAAGGGACCTCAAAGATCATCTAGTTCCACCCCCCTGCCATAGGCAGGGACACCTCCCACTAGAACAGGTCACTGCCAGTACCTCCAGGGAGGGAGCATCCACAACCTCCCTGGGCAACCTGTGCCAGTCTTTCACCACCCTCACTTTAAAGAACTCCTTCCTAACATCTAGTTTAAATCTCCTCTCTGCCAGTTTAAATCCAGTACTCCTCATCCTGTCATTACAACACCTTGCAAATAGTCCCTCCCCAGCCTTCTTGTAGGCCCCCTTCAGATACTGGAAGGCCACTACAAGGTCTCCTCGAAGCCTTCTCTTCTCCAGCCTGAGGCGCCCCAACTCCTTATAGCCTGTCCTCATAGCAGAGGTGTTTCAGCCCTCTAAGCATCTTTGTGGCCCTCCTCTGGACTTGCTCCAGTAGTTCCATGTCCTTCTTATGTTGGAAGCTCCAGAACTGTACAGTTAGTGGAAGATATTAGAGCAGAGCAAAGGAGAAGTGAAGGGAGCAAGCACTCTGAAGCAAAGAGGAACAAATTGTTTCTACTTTGGCTTTCTATCCCTTTTAGCAAACCAAAGAATGATACATACTCGTACCATTATTTTTGTTTTGCAACCAATGATCTAATTTCTCTCATTAGAATATTCCAATTAGCCTTACACCAGCACGCTGCCTCTTATCTCGGTACCTGTTATCTGTCCTTGTTGAATTCAGTTTCTGCAGCTCAGGATATCAGAGAACTATCCCTTCAGAAACATGCAGGCCTGGTAACCATTCCTCAGCAGAGATCACAGCACATTTTTCCTTACAGTAGGACCTCTGCTACTCTCCACTCTTCCCAGACAAAATGAAGGCTCCTTGTGCTACAGCCCATTTCCAGCCCTGTGAGATCAAACTTTCTCCCCAGCAAAAACCTCTAGTCCCTCCTCTACAATACCTTGGTGTTCTCAGCATCCTCTGCTGAGTCGGCAATGTTTTCTCTGCTAAGAGCTGGGTGAGGAAAGGTGAAGAGTTTAGGAATTTGAAGAATGACAGCAGAATTGCTTTAGCTCAGGACAAAGTGCAATGAAGCTGTGTCACCCATCACAGAGCCCTGCACCCGCCTGTTTGTAGGTGAACTGGATACGCTGCATCACGCCTGCGAGCATTCGGAGCAGGGACTTTCACCTCTGTTGTAACCCAAATTCTTCACGTGTTTTGGCACAGCAAACTGGTATCTCTCTCGAGTTCTGCAAGTGATTTCCCTAATGGACTGGATGCCATCTTATATCCAAACATATCAAAGCCTGCTATCAAACAAAAAAGTGTTACAGGCTCTGCTATTTTCGCTTGGCTGCAAAGCACGGCTCCTAGGCAGCCTGCTTGGCTTTGCCATGGAAGGCTGAGAGAAGACTCTGATCTTAGCTCCAGAGAAGCAAAAGATAAAGCACTCAAGGTGCCCTCTGCACTTCCTTCAAACTGATCTGAGAAAGTGTCCACTTTGGTCCAAACACTCTCCTGCTTCTAAAATAACCTTTTTATATAAACTAAACAGATAGGTGAGTCCACCCTTCCCTCTGAAGCCAGGCACTTGCAATCATCCCTGCAGTCCCTCCACTACCAACACTTTGTGTGGTAGTTTAAGGTTTATTGGAATATTCCAATAAGTCATGTCAATGATTTCCTGAATGTACAGTGCAGCATCCAAATGAGCAGGGCATTGGATGTGAAAGAACACAATGATGAAGTCTGTATTGTCCATTGGTTTGTTAACTGGCATAAAAAGCCAAAGTGCAAACAATTTCCCTCTCTTGACTCTTGGGCACTGCATCTGTTCACTGTTCCTTCACTTCTAACTCCTCCACTAATCTTGACTGACCAGATAACACATGAGCTTTGCTGGCTTTCCCTGGGAGAGAGAGAGGGTGGTGTCTGGGATGGGGGAAGATTTGATTTCTGTATTATTTCTAAATGGTATATAATTGTAAATACATGTAAATATATTGTGTATATATGCTTATAAATTTAGCTTTGCTGTAAAACAGAGTTTTATCTTACTTCCAAACCATCTGAACTGGTCTGGTGAATTTTAACTGGTGGGGAGGGAAGTTCCAAACCCACCGCACTTTGTGAGGCAAACCCAGTACACACTGGCTCCCACCAATACACTGTTTCTTGCTAAGAGAAGGTCCCTTGGCCCTTGCTTGCTGGGGAAGAATGCACACAGCTCGTTAGCACAGCATGCCACCACACACTGAAGCAGTTCATCTTCTAAGTACTCCTTATTTTCCAAGAGCAATCCATGACCACGTGTTTAAAAACAACGGAAAGTTACACCCAGCTATCTAGGGATTCTAGCTGCAGTTATGTGAAAACAGATGCTTTTTAACACATTTGATCATGGTCCTTTCCCAAAGACTCTGAATGTAACGGCAACGAGCAGTGCTTAGTTAGTTAAGATGTCCTGGAGAACTGCCACCGTTAAGCAATCTCAGCTGCAGCAGCCGAACTTTTTCTGCGGGGAATAACTGCTCCCACCCACGCCTGCATCCAGAAGATTAAAGAAGTATTGCTTCAGAAAAGTTCTCTGTTCGTTCTAAAGAAATCCCAAAGTGCTCTGCAGACAAACCGATGCACAAGCTCAGAGTAGGGGTCAAAGCAAGCTCAGCCATTCCTGGGAAGATGTGCGGCAGCTCCATACACCACAGGCAGTAACAACACACAACACTTTAGGGTAATGAATTAATGCTGGATTCTGCTGACACTGCGGGTGGCATTTTAAGCAAACAGACCACAGTCTACTGGATGGCCACGGTGCTAGGAACAAGACCTCCCTTCTCGTGCAAAGGGTCTACACACTCTTGCAACCACAAGTGGATGAGATCTGTTCTTTTTCATGGGAATTTCCAGAAAAATAACCCACTAATACCATGTTATTGCCTGGTTTCATTAACTGCTGACACTTCCTAGGACTTCTAGGAAATTACTCAACCCCTGACTCAGCACAAGTCCAAGGACTTGCCCCGGTGATCACAGGAGATCACAGAATCATAGAATGTCAGGGGCTGTAAGGGATCTCAAAGGATCGTCTAGTACAGCACCCCCCTGCAAAACAGGACCACCTGTACCGGATCACACAGGAACGCATCCAGATGCAGATCAGTAGCATGTGCTCACCACAGCCATTTGCTGACCTGGTTTCCAGTGTCCTTTATAATGGTTTTGCCTCCACCTGGTCACACAACAGCACATCTGCACTGCAGGGCTGAAAGCTCTCCCCCATCACACAGCAAGCAATAAGATGGGACAACCATAGGTGCTGAGGCACATGAAGGGCTTCTTGGTTGTTGCTTGAGCAGGGCTGCCAGCACTGAGATAAGGTTCTGGTGCAGTTCTGGTGTCAAGTCCAGGATGGTGCTGGGAGTCCAGAGGCTCCACAGAAGGCTCTGTAGTATGCCCCAGGCAGAAGTTTGGGCACAGCTGCAATTTTGGCTGCAGCACAGACAAATTAAAAGCCTAGCAAATACAGGGCATGGTCACTTCTTTGGAACAAAGCTGCACATGTGAGGCCAAGTGCAACTGTAAACATTATGTCTAAAAGTATGGCGCGAACAGTGAATATGTCCAGGGCTGAGCTGTGCATTTTACAGAATCACAGAAACATTCTGGTTTGAAAAGACCCTCAGGATCGCCAAGTCCAACTGACAACCCTACTCGACAAGGTGCACAATAAACCATAGCCCCAGGTACCACGTCCGAATTACTTTTAAACACATCCAGGATTGGTGACTCAACCACCTCCCTGGACCGACTATTTCAATGCCTGACCACTCCTGCTGGGAAAAAATGTTTCCTAATGTCCAGTTTAAACCTACCCAGTTGCAGCTTGAGGCCATTCCCCTCTTGTTCTATCACTAACTACCTCTGAGAAGAGACCAGCATCAACCTCTCCATGAAGTCCTTTGAGGAAGTTGTAGACAGAGAGGAGGTCTCCCGTCAGCCTCCTTTTCCTCAAACTAAACAGCCCCAGCTCCCTCAGTTGCTCCTCATAAGATTTATTCTCCAGGCCCTATTTGTACACCTAGTGATGTCTGGCTTGAATACCAGCAGCAGGGGAGTAAGCTGAGCAGGCCACTGGCCCACGCACCCAGGAGCTCATTTGGCAGGAGTGGAGGCAGGGGAATTTCAAATTCACTCAAAGCCAACACTGCGCCAGCAGGAAGCGTGGAGGCTGAGCACAGCAGCCATACAGGCCAACACCTTGTTCATGGCAAATGCAGGTACTGGCTCTGCCTGTGTTGAAAACAGGGTGGGTGTGCAAAGCCAACATAAGTTTAGCATTAGAAGGCCTCTAAGTAAAATTTGGCTTCCAGCTGCCTTTGCAGTCCCCAAAAGCCTTCACTGTCATCACAAGTTTCCCCTGAGTTCTTCTACATGTTCCTCCTTACCAAATCAACATAAGCTGGATTCAGCTGCACTGTGCCTAGCAATAGGACAAAGGGATGGTTTTAAGCTGAGGAAAAGTATGCTTAGACTAGATCTTAAGAAGAAGTTCCTCAGTATGAGGGTGGCGAGACTCTGGAATGGGTTGCCCAGAGAGCTTGTGGATGCTGCCTCCCTGGACTTCAAGGCCAGGTTGGACGAGGTCCTGAGCACCCAAGTCTGGTTGAGAGGTGTCCTTGCTTATGGCAGGGAGGTTGGAATAGATGATCTCTGAGGTCACTTTCAACCTAGGCCATTCCATGATCACTGCAAAAGGAGAAAAGGTTGGGAGACACTAGGTATCCTGAGCCAAGATTGCCCTTAAATTTCTGATTTGAGAGGAAATCATTTGCTGCTGCCAACCTGTCAGTACTTGCTGGGAACAAAGACTCACAGCAACCTGTGAGCCTGACAACACATCAGGTAGAGGGCAAATAGGGTCTTTGGAAACACAACCACTGATGAACAGCATTAACAGAAACAATGGACCAGTTTGGAGCTAAATGCACCAGCGGCACATCAGACTTCAAGGCAATTTCAGGCTCACTCTTGGTTTATGGAAAAGTCAGAAGCTGAAACATTTTTCAGTCAAAAAAAGGCAGAGTCCTGAGAAACACTGCTGTGTTTCCTGTCACATTCACTGGTGATGTCAGTGGGTGGATAATGATGCAACCCAAAGGTGAATCAGATGCAGCTAAGGACCTAGGTTTTGCCAAGAGGTTTCCCTATCAGAGCATCAAAACCTTTCATAAAAATAAAAAAGAAATACCAACCTCTTATTCAGCATCAGACAGGCTCAGATCTGAAAGCCCTACATGAGCGCCAAGCTCAAAGAGTCAGAACAGGAGCTGCAGAAAGACCCAGGCACAGAATTAGCTCCTCTGAAAGCCATTTCTCACAAGCAGAGGAAATACAGAAGAAAGAGAAGGCCAGTAAGTTTACAGCAGCCTTGGGAAAGAGAGCCTCATTACATGGTCATGCACCAGAGGTGTTTTCTCCCAGCTGTGAAAGAACATACCATGCTTAAAGCTTCAAGGAAAGCCTTTCGGGGACACTGACCATAGTTTTGCTCAAACTTAAATTATTTTATTCTTAAGACTAAAAACTCCTCCTCATGAAAAGAGAGGGAGCAATGTTCAGTCCAATGCTGTACTGTATTTGCTGCCTGGAATGTTGCCATCAGCATTCCCTTGGAGGTTAGCTCCTTTCATCCTGTGCAAAATGGAAAACATTTTCTTGAGCATTCTAAGGGTAGAAAAAGAGAAATCTACCCTCTAGTTCATGGTAAACCTGGACAAATGCCATCACTCTGTTGGCAGGAACTCCTCTAAAAGCAAGCCAAAACATACTGCAAAGTGGTTTTGTGTCTTCCTGACAAGCATCTGGGTAATAGCTTTGGCTCCGTGAGAGTTGGTTCTGAACAGAAGGAGAAGTAGGACAATCTCATTGACTAAAAAGTGATGTTCCACTGGTAGCCTCAGTCATCTGTAGCTGGAAAAAAAAAATTGCCTTTCACACAGCCAATGCCATCAAAGATATGAGAGAGATGTAACTGATACCACAACCTGGAAGCACTTGGGTTTAATAGTGTCCTTGGCACAGAGACTGCATTGTCTCCTTCCATTTCAGACATACGTCTATATGAGTCAACACTGCTGCTCAAGAATGGATCCAGGCCACAGGCCTGTGAACATTTTAAGGAAGAAAAACAACCTGGTGAATGCCATGGTGATCTTCTGCCTGTCTCTTCCATACCTCCTGCTGCCTCTTCCACCTCTTCCCATGCTAGCATGAAGTTGTGTGCAACTGTGGTTTGAACTGGTTTGAGGGAATGAGAGCAGGTTGAAACTCATCTGCCAAACACAACAGCAGCAAGAGAAAGACTATGACTTCCAGTGACAGTTTTATGTCAGTTTAAACCAGTGGAACCACAGTGCCAGCCTGACTCTGCTGCAGGAAAAAGTTAGTGATAGTTTGCAGGATACAATGGCAAAGGAAAAAAGACATCTCCAAATCCTGTTTGCTTGTTCCAAGACTAAATGAGATGGACCTTAACTGCAGCTGGTTTCCAGTTTCCAGTACAGTGTCCAGTATGCAGAGAGGACTGTTAGAAAAATCCTTTGCTTATCTTCCAATGAGACTCAACTGGAGGTAGTAAATCTGCAGACACAGTTTTAATGCCTCTCTTCTGGGGAGGGAGCCTTTGAAGAACAACTGTTCCTGTGCACCAGAAGATATGTTTCTAAGTCCAGTCACCATTCCAGGTGACTTAGTCCTCCCGAGATATCTGTGCTGGTAAAATGTTTGTTGAACTGTGGTCTAACAGATCAGAGGGGAGCATCTGGTTGGGACCACATCCACAACGTCTGAGGGAACAAGATCTTAAGAACAGTCTGCACTAACGGATCAGGATAACTGGTGAGGAGATGGCTTGCCTTCTCCTTTGGATTTGTGAATTTTACTGAGCCACACCAAAACAAGCTTAAGATAATTCTGTTGTCTGGACTAGGCTACAAAAAGCACAGGGAAATCAGGAAATAACTTCCTTGGTGACACTGTATCTCATGAGTTCCTGCATGGTTGTGACATCTCTTTTGTTTGCCTATACTTTCAGCTAGGCTTTGATGTGGGAGGTTTATTGCTGCAGCACCATCTGAGGAGTAACAGCAGCCAAAGGTGAAGCTTGATACACGAGGAAAGAGAAAGCAAGTACAAGTATGGAAGAGGCTGGGTGAAAGGCAAGGAACAGGGCACATCCTGCCCTGAAGAAGGACATGGGTTATACTGAAGGATAACACGAGGTGAGAAAGGAAACACGGGACTGGCGTGGCGTATTATAAAGCTGACTTGGAACATGTATGTGGAACAGCAGTTGTTTTAGTTTTAGCAACTAACCAGAGCCTTGCCAAATTTTTCTGGCAGCATGCTTTTTGGGGGAAATTAGCTGTCTAGAGATTGCAAGGGCAAGCATGTAGACATGAGCAAAATGTTCAAAATCAGCAAGAACATCAACTGTGCTCCCTGCTAACAGAACATTTTTTCCTATACAACCCTTCTGCTAGGGTCCAAATAGTCAAGTTTTGCTTTTTCTTTCAGAAACAGAGGAGCTCAGTATCACTGTCAAAGCAGCCAAAGTGAAGCAGAAGCAGCACATCCCACACCTGAATATCTAGGTGCTGTAGAGGTGGCTGGTTTGTTGGACAGTACTTAAATGACCCAAGACCAACTAAACCCTCTAACTTTGACTTCCTACAGCTATCCTCTGCACTCACTGACCAGCTGCCCATTTCCATGCTCCATGATTCCTGTCTAGAAGCACAGTGTATTCTTCTAGCAACCACACTATGTTAAATACTTTCTGCAGCTCTGCGTTCAGAGCCTCTGGAATCATCTAAATTCATGCTGGCACTCAATAGGCAAGGAGAGACACAGAGATGGATGTCAGGAGATCCGGATTTGCTTTTCAGTTCACGTTACAGACTTGGGAAAATCCGAACATCAAGGTCTTAATTCTCAACTTGCAAAATGTGGGAACAGCATTCCTTGATTGCCTTCTCTCCTGTATTTTGAAGTGTGGGGTTTTTTTTGGAACATGTAAGCAAAGAGATCTCTATCAGGCCTGGACAAAGTCCAATACTGGAGACCTCCAGCAAATCACAATCATATCATAACAGACCTGAATAAAAACTCTTAGTAACTAAAATCAGTGGCTGCTGCCATTCTCCCAAGATCACAATCTCTTCCTTGGGGAACATGAGGTCCTTGGGGAACCCAAAGAAATCGTTAGGCTAAAATGTTGAAACAGCACAACCTCTATTCAAACACATACTTTTCCCTATGTGAGCAAAGTCTCTTCTTCCCTTTTACTCCTTATGAATCTATTTCAAGAAAACTAAAACACATACTGCATTTTCCTTGCACCCATGTCATGTTATTTGCTACCAAGCTCAAGCTAAGAGCTAATTAGACCTTTACATATCCATTAGACATATAGATACATAAAAATCTGGGTATCCTTTTGTTTTTTTGGTAACATGGCACCTTTTTCTTTTTAAGTAAGAGCTGGGTGGGGAATCTGAACCAGGCTGTTATCTAATTTTAAACACAGGCTGTCCACCTGTTTGGCATATCATGTTCTCCATTCCTCCACTCCACCCCTTAACAAAATAACACCTTGATTTTGCATCCTATTCCACTGCCCTCGAGAACTGGTTTAGAATTACTGCACACTTACTTGGTGCCTAAAAATGCTGAGATCAGCCATTTTCAAAGAAAAACCTTCTCTCAAATGCGAAAAACTTTTTTTTTTTTTTTATTAATGAGGAAAAACTCCAAGTGGTCACAACACAGGGTCACATTTCAGATGGCAAGTCCAGCAAAAAGAACCTAGTTTTCTTATCCATTTCTAACGGTGCCCTCCTCTGCTTCTTCGCCCCAGAAAGCTATGACAGTAAATAAATTGAGGATTTAATTCAACAGGACTAGCAAGAAAGTCTGTTTTCAGGCACACAAAAGCACTGGTGGCCTGAGAAGGTCTTGAAAAAAAACTTCTCAAAAGCTGCTTCACCACGGGCATACAATGGTTAAAATCAAAACAACTATGAAGCCATACCTAAAAGGTACTGCTGAGTTAACTGTTCATTAACCAGAATTTATTATTAACTTTTTAAAAGCCAATCTATTCTCAAGCATGTAAAGCTGTTGCATTCCACACCATCAATTCATGCTCATAGTAAGACTATTTACATACACTATCACTGCTATGTGCCTTGAAGGTCTTAAGAGTGCCCCACCACACATACCTACCAAAGACACTCAACAGTTCCTGAAGCAGCAGATAAATTTCTGCAGTTGTGATTGCAAGTGCTTAAATACCACTTCACATTAAAAAAAGATGTTCCTCCTATGCCTCCTTCCCCCTACCCCAGAAACTTTTTTTCTAATGCTCATGATAGCAAAGCAAGCTTTGAACACATTAACCAACTTTAAATCATGGATGTTTGCCTGAATTTGCAGAAAGCACAGAAGATCTGGTCTCATGTTTCCTCCCCTTGTCACAGTGTGGCGCATGATGCTCTCATCAATGTGGAAGGAACAGGAATCACAGAACTGAGAGAGCTGGAAGGGACCTCAAGGATCATCCAGTTCCAACCCCTCTGCCATAGGCAGGGACACCTCACACCACATCACATTGTCCACAGCCACATCCAGCCTGGCCTCAAAAACCTCCAGGTATGAGGGGGCCTCGACCACATCCTTAGGCAACCTGCTCCAATGTCTCACCATCCTCACGGTGAAGAACTTCTTCCTAACACCCAATCTGAATTTACCCACTTCTAGTTTTGCTCCATTTCCCCCAGTCCTATCACTACCCAACATCCTAAAAGGTCCCTCACCAGCCTTCCTGTAGGCCTCCTTCAGGTACTGGAAGGTCACAGCAAGGTCTCCTCAGAGCCTTCTCCAGACTGAACAGTCCCAACTCTCTCAGTCAGTCTTCACAGGAGAGGTGCTCCAGCCCTCTGATCATCCTTGTGGTCCTTCTTTTGGACATATTCTAGCACTTCCAGATCTTTATTTTCATAGGGGCTCCAGAACTGGACACAGTGCTCTAGGTGGGGTCTCACCAGAATGGAGAATCGCCTCCCTCGACCTGCTGGCCACACTTCCTTTGATACAGCCCAGGATCTGGTTGGCTTTCTGGGTTGCAAGTGCACACTGGTGGCTTATGGTGAGCTTCTCATCCACCAGCACCCCCAAGTCCCCCTCCCCAGGGCTGCCCTCAAGCTAGTCACTGCCCAGACTATATCGGGGCTTGGGATTGCCCCAAGTCACATATTAATGCCCACCAGAAGACATGGTGTTAACCTGCTCTCATAATTTTGGTACCCCAAGAAAGCAGAAGAAGAGCTTTTAAGTCCTTAAATTCAAAATTTGTCTGGGAGCTACTGGAGAGGTAGAAGTTGGTTGGAAGCAGCCTCTGATAATCCACATGTATGAAAGTTCACTAAGAAGTGGCCACAAGGTATTCATTGTCCTCACAAACCATTAGAACCAGGAAAACTTCCTTGTAATTTCAGCACAAAAACTCATCCCTCCTGAGGAATTACCCACCAGTGTGACACTAACATGTTTATTCCATGATGTCAGCACAACCTATATGCTTGCCTTGGAAAGATGACTGAAATATTCTGCTTCTCTCTACCAAAAATTGGTTTTATCTTTCATGATGCAGCCAGGCACTGCCAAATATAGAAGCCTGCACTATATTTAGAGTGCAAAGACAGTTAAAGTAAAATTATTCCATTAAAATGGCAGGGGGTTATTGTTTGGACTGCATTGTTTCTATGAAATTTAGTTAAGCCTCTCTTTCAAGACGTCATGGGAGAAACGCGACTGTGAAACGAGCTCTTGTATGCAGCTGTACTCCATTCTGTTGCTCAATTTAGATCCTGCTTGCCACAGACTCTGTAAGCCCTTGCACACACACATCTTCCTCTGCATTCCCATCCACAGAAATCTAAACCCAGGTATGACCTTCCTCACTCTGCTTTGTCCATGCATCCCCGTATAATCCAAACAAATTCCAGCTATCTATCCTGCCTCTGCTGCTGACTGTGATGGTCTGAACCAGGCAGTCCAAGGCAGCCAATATATTCACACCTGTGCTTCAGTCTCCTAGGGTCCTTAGAATCATAGAATGGGTTAGGTTGGAAGTGATCTCAAAGATCATCTAGTTCCAACCCCCTGCCACAGGCAGGGACACCTCCCACTAGTACAGGTCACTCAAGGCCTCCTCCAACCTGGCCTTGAACACCTCCAGGGAGGGAGCAGCCACAACCTCCCTGGGCACATGTTCCAGTCTTTCACCACCCTTGCTGGAAAGAACTTCCTCCTAACATCCAGTTTCAAGCTCCCCTCTGCCAGTTCAAACCCAGTGCCCCTTGTCCTGTCATTGCAAGACATTGTCAATAGTCCCTCCTCAGCCTTTCTGTAGCCCCCTTCAGATCCTGGAAAGCCACTCCGAGGTCTCCTGGAAGCCTTCTCTTTTCCAGGCTGAAGAGCCCCAACTCTCTCAGCCTGTCCTCATAGCAGAGCTGCTGCAGCCCTCTGACCATCTTCATTGCCTCCTCTGGACCCGCTCCAACAGTTCCACGTCCTTCCTATGCTGGGGGCTCCAGAACTGTACACAGCACTCCAGGCAGGGTCTCATGAGAGCAGAGACCCACCTAGAGCTGTCTCCCAGTCCTGAATTGTTTCTTCGACTGTCTGGAGACTTCTGAAGATAAAGCTGGTAAAAAGGTCTGCTGCAATACATTAAAATCCTGCCATTAGTACTGACATAGCCAGGTTTTACACTCTGATGCACAACTTGTCTTGAAGAAGTCTATTAGAGTCCTGTCTACTTTATAGCCTCCATGCTTCACTGGTTAATCTGAAAAGTAAAATCATGTTTCTAGACTAAAAGATGAAGCATCCTGTCCTTGGATGTAGATGAAGTGACAGTCTTTGTCTGAATAATACATTTACACACACACACACTTCTTTAAGAGAATGAAACTGTGAGCATAGCAGAGAGATTCAGTAGGTAGCACAGTTGCATAAAAGCTCTAAGATACCATTGATACTTCCAGCCTCTAATGTAGGGGTACAGCGTTTAGAGTTCCACATTTCCAAACTCTGTGAGCACAGCCTAGGTTTCTGGCAGCACAACAGCACCTCAACATCAATGTTCAACCCTTTGCATTCCTCCCCAAGAAGACACCACGAGAGCATCACAAACTCTAGAAGTTTGCCTCTAAAATTCAGCATTTCTTGCTTTTCTATCCTTTCAGTTTCTCATTTTTCCATATATCTAAGTTTTGCTGACCTGTTTTGACCTGCCTGCTGTCAGCTAAAGAGATTTAGCAGGTACAGTCACCCAGCTACTCACTAGAAACATGAGTACTTCTAAACCTCAGATTTCAGGAATGAGATCAGAGGGGTAGCAGTGGACAATGCACATTCCTCTCAGCCCACAGTACTCAGTTACTGTTGGCCCACAAGAGCTGCCCAAGATCCTCTCAATGTAAAGAGCTCTCCTCCAAACACAGTGAGTCCTGAAGAGAATAAATATCTTGTCCCCTCATCCTTGAATGGACAGCTTAAAAAAAAAAACCCATCAGAATTAAACTGTTGTGCTTGCAAAGAACTAAACCAATAAGATGAAAGTCACTGTTTTAATTCTCTACTGGAGTGGTAAGTGCATCAGTATTTCTCCCTCAAGTATGGTTTCCTCACTCACATACAAGGTTATTCTGAGTATGTCTGGTATTGGCCACATCAGTGAGAAAAATCCTCAACAGATCTCCACTCATGAACATGGCAAGATGACCTCAAAAAGCAGGCTATGCCCTTTGGAGCTTTGGAGTCAATTCCAGTGAAATGCAATGGCAATGCATAACAAGGGCTGAATATGCAACTCCACAAGCTGGACGTGTAGTATGGTATGAGAGCCATGCAGATTAGGAAGGGAAGCCATACAAAATGGAAGGACTTACACCAGAGTTCATAGTAGTAGTTGCAACACTGGGATTGTCCACAACAGTGGCCCGTTTCACATATGTAACTTTGATTGTTGACACCCATGCAGGTTTCCTTGTCCTAAAATTAAACAGACACACTTTTAAGATGCTTTGTCAGTATCTCCTGTAAACGCAATCTTTCATTCAACGATCTGTAAGCATTCAAAAAGTCAAAAGTTAGGGTCTTGGGAAGCTCTAAAATACATAAAGAGGTTAACATACAGCTAAAGATCACCAAAGCCCAAAAAGGATCATTCAGAAGAAAACCATGTTGCTCCAGATTCATGAGTTACCTTGCTCTAGTCAGCACTGCTTTCTCATCATCTCTTTCCCTTGTCCATTAGAAGTGACCGCGTTTTGGGAGCCAAGTTTTCCTTTAAAGGCAAGATGTCGTTTGCTCCACATTTTATACAATATTGCTACATTTTTGGGGCTGAATGCCAAGTGGAGGAAATGCATTCATAAACAGAACATTATAACTTAAGGAAAGACCACTTGGATTCCTTTAGATCTAAATGATAATCACAGCATGTTCCTGTGAGATTCCAATCTAAAACGATTCCTGCATAATTAGTCATGTGCTTTATATAAGATCAGCATTTCTGTAAAACTTCCTGGAATAGCAAAGTAATCCAGGAGCAGAGCCAAATCAGTTGTACTGTATCATCCAGCATGTCCTCAGGACAATTAAGATGGAAAAGGACTACAGTGGATGTGAGGTCTCAGTCCCCAGTGTGGTACACCATGGAAGTCCACATTCTCCTGATAGTCTGAAAACATGGTGGGGAAGGAGGTTAGGAAAACACAGGCATTTTACAGGTTGTGGTTTGTACATCCTCTACTAAGCTTTGCAGCAAACTGGAATTTAGTAGACACTACAGAATTTCTTAAGAAGCAAACAGATCTTAATAAAAAACACTGGTGTTGCAAACAAATCTGTAACAAAGCACTGACTTTTTTACTTTCTTTCACTTAAAATATATTACAAGGCAAAGAAAACGTGGGGAGGTTTATATTGAAACACGGTAAAATAACTTATTTTGTAAGTACCACCTTGCAAAAATCAACCAACCAACAAATGATCAGAAAAGCCCAACAAAAGCCAACCAGCTAAAAAGAGCTGCAAGCCCAAGAAGCTGGCTACAGGAATGTACACTGGCAGACCCCAGCACTTGCTGAACTCCACTGTCCCTCTGTTTTATGTGAGTGCACCACAGCCACACTTCTGACAAGCCTGTACAAAGTCACCACGTGCAAAATCCAAAGTTCATTTCCGATGATGGGCTGCCTCACTGGAAAAGTGAAGTAAGGCAGCGGTTTCAGTGCAGAGGCATCCTGAACTAATTTCTTAAGGAGACAGTCTCTTCAGGCATCTGAGGGGGCAGCAGCACTCCCCCACCACACAGCGCCCCAGTCAGAGCCACACCCCCTGAACACTGAGCCTGTGGGTCCCTCACTTGAGCATCCATATTCCAGCAACACTATGTCTTTTAAAACTGTGTCCAGTTCTGGGCTCCCCAGTTCAAGGACATAGAACTGCTTGAGAGAGTCCAGTGCAGAGCCTCAGAGATGATTAAGGGAATGGAACATCTCTCTTTCAAGGAGAGACTGAGGGAGCTGGGCATCTTTAGCTTGGAGAAAAGGAGACTGAGAGGTGACCTCATCAGTGTTTATAAATATGTAAAGGTGAGTGCCAGGAGGATGGAGCCAGGCTCTGCTCGGTGACGCCCAGTGACAGGACAAGGGGCAATGGGTGGAAGCTGAGGCATAGGAAGTTTCATGCAAACATGAGGAGGAATTTTTTTCACTGTGAGAGTGACAGAACAATGGAACAGGCTGCCCAGGGAGGCTGTGGAGTCTCCCTCTCTGGAGATATTCAAAACCTGTCTGGATGTGTTCCTGTGTGAACCGCTACAGGAGATCCTGCTCTGGCAGAGGGGTTGGACTGGATGGTCTTTCAAGGTCACTTTCAGCGCCTGACATTCTGTGATTTTGTAAAACCAGCAATCTCCTATCACCTAAGGTCCAACAGAAAAGATCCACACACACCCACCGCATTTCTCTCCTAAAAAGTGACAACTACATTTTGATCACCTGAGGGCACAAGTCAGCAAGCCCAACTCAACACACTATTCACTGTTTCCCCTCCTTCCACAGTACCACGATTTCCACAAGAGGCTCTAAAAAACACCAGTAGGGCAGCTCCTTAAAACTCAGAGACAACAGGCTGGAGGAGTACCTGCCTCCTGTTTCCAAGAAGAGAACAACATTTTGCTGGACAGACCAGTCCAACTGCTTTAGTAAAGCAAACATTTCATATTCTTGTCTTGAAATACTGCATGCCAACAGTAAGCACAACATTTTCCTACGAGGCAAGGAGGTCTTTCCATATCTAACTGCAGCAGCTTTTAGGAGACATTAACATAGCATCTTCTGCTTCAGACACACTCTTCATTCCAAAAATTGTAATTGTAGTCAGTAAAAGAACTAAACACAGGACACATACACTCTCTTGTCTGTTCTTAGTAGTTTAGTACTTTATTTACATGTTTTCTCATTTTTGTTGGCCTTACAAAGTTAATATAAGTGACCAACAGCATAGATTTTGTCTCTCATATCAACAGAATTGAGAAATTAAGATCCTGTTGCAAAACTGCAGCCCTGTTGATGACAATGCACAAGCCAGAAAGTGACCAGCTGAAGTCTGCCTTTGTGATACATGAAGATCAATGTGACTTGTTGAACCAGCAAACAAATCATGTGGAGCTGGTGAAAGAACAGAGCCCCACAGTGCCATTTCAGGAACTGCTCTGCCCCGTAACAGTGATCCATTCTTGACCATGTATGTTTACACTCCGAAAGTTTGCTTCATGCAGTGTTGTCCACTTCGAAGAGTAGCACTAAGGAGCACACTGCTGTCTTTCAGGAGCAGCAACCCAGAACGGCTTCAACATCACTGTTTTTCCCACTCAAGAACTTGTAGCAATCCTATTTACATAGACTTTCATCGCATTATCCTTTCATTTGAATTTCCTGACTCCTTTCTTGCCAATCTTATTATACTTGAAATGATCTTTCCACAATGCCATGCTTACATGCAGGCAAACAGGTGTATATGTTAAATAGAAGATCCTCACCAGCTAGGCTGGTATTCTGCTGGTGGTTCCTGACTGCTTACAGAGAGGAAGTCTCAAACAACTTCCTGCCTTCCCATTTAGAGTTTAAATCTTACTCTCCAGAGCTTCTTTACACACTGACCGAAAGAAATCAGTTTCCTTGCTAATGAGTATTTGTACCTTTGAATAATCTCACAGTTGGCTTTCAGCTGCCACAGTTCAGAAAGTTCAGGGTTTTAAAGTCCTTCCAGTGTTGGCCACCAGCCATGCTCCTCCAAGTCCAAGCAGCAACTCTTGGAGCCTTTCTGCAGCTCGCTGCCAGCCCCATCACCAGTGGTTTTCTGGGCACGCGAAGCCGTCAGACTCGGTGCCACGTGTCATGCCCAGAACTGTCACCCTTGTTTCCAAACAGTTTCACAGAATCGAGGAATAATTTAGTTTGGAAAAGATCCCAGCAGGTCATGTGAGCCAACCCCTGTTCAGAGCATGGCTACCTCCAGTGCTGGGTTAGTCGACCTGGCACAGGGAAAGAGATAAAATGTAAAGGCAACAAACCTTTGGAAAAATTCTACAAGGCAGATTCCAGCACAAGCAGAGCACTGTTTTGGGACACGTTGCAGGTGTCTCCTTTGGATCAAATGCTTCAGACTCCTTTTCTCTCTCCACTTAAGACTCATTTCTGGGAAAAGATGAGCCTTTGTACAGTTTCTTGCACTTTTTTTTTTGCAAGCCAAGGAAGAGGTAGTATACTGCGCCATCAATACCGGTCATGACACAGACTAACAGTTTTTGTTAGGAAACTTCTGCCTACCACCAAGCATTCTGATCAGTCTTAAATCTCCAATTAAATTCCAGCCTGTGCTTTTCATATCATCAGAGCTACTTATTTCTCCCATTCATTCCTTGTGTCATGTGCTGTAACTACTTAAGACATAGCAGCAATATAGCTAGCCATAGTCAAAACATCTCCTGGAACAGCATCACAAGTCTTAGTGCCATGAAAGCACATTATTTACTCTTGCACACCAACAAGCATGAAGGAGGCACAAGACTGGAAAAAGAAGTATTTTTGGGGAGAAAAGTATATATGGGGAGAAAAAAACCCTCATGGAAGCAAAGTTGGAGCACTTGCATCTTATTGCTCTGCCTTTGTTCCTAGTTTATGTTGCAATTAGTGCTTCTAATGATATGTTTTAGTCAGTCTTAGCAGCATGGAGTTCTTATTGAACTACTACAGTTAGGTCTTTAAGTAGTCTTACGAAAACAAAGAACAGGAATGTTTCTTTCTTAAAGCACTTTCCCCCCCAATAGTCAGTGGTTATCACACTGCAGTGCAGGCTTCCCTGATGAAGGACATGCTCATTTTCTTGTTGTCTAGGCAGGCATATGCCTTCCCGCCAGCCTTTGTTCAGCCAGCTGTAGACACCAGACAGGATTACTCAGCAGCATCCACACTGATCTGCCCTCAAAGTGTGAAACAGGAATATTGGAGTTGAACAACTCAGAAGCCTGAACGTGCCATCCTTATCTCACACCTGGAAAGCCCAGGAGACTTCCAGCTAATTTCAAGGGACTGGCTTTGTCCTGTAAAGCAGCACATGCTCTAGGCTGCATGTATATCACTGTCTCCTTGGCACCAACCTAAGCACTGACAGGGGGCAGAGAAACCAAAATCACTGGATCCCTGATGCACACTCCAAAGCTGCGAGCTCTCAGGAGAATGCTCTGCAGGCCTGAACTCTTGTGTTCTCTCTCCATCCAGTACAACAGAGGCTATTTGTTAGCTATGGTGCAGGCTCCTTCTCATGAAACCAGCAGAGTTGGGAAGACCTCATCCCAATGCATCTGGAGAGTCTCTTCCTGTTTCAGATGTGGCTTTTTTGATTAGTTTTCATTTGTTACAAATTTTAGAAAGCAACTTTGTATAAAAATGATTTTTTTTTAAACTTTATTTTTTTTCCTGATAGTTGGCATTTGTGGTAAGGCCACAACCATGCTCGTAACTCTGACAGTAGCACACTTTTGTTGTTAAGGACTGACAAATAATCCTTATCCAGCAGTGGTCAGTGTAAGAGAACTTAAAGCAATGTCCTAAGTTGTCACATTTGAAGCTAGAGCAAACACTATCTAGCGCCAGGGGAAAAAAGCCAATTATTTTCTTCACCTTCCAATTTAGTACTGGACCTTTGCTGGAGGTTTACATGACAAAATAAAGGTCAGAATCTGGGATATGATCAAGGCAGAGGCATTCATGGACTTCTGTAGGTTGCCTGAGTCACTTCTCGCTGCAAGAAAGGGTGGAATCAGACCTCCTTACCCTACTTTGTAAAGGTTTTCGGTACTAAACGATGGGGTTTAATATCCATAAATCTGTAAGGATTTACTGCATCTGAAGCCAATGTAGGAAAAGAAGGGCAACGAGGATGACTCACAGTGGAGCACCATTACAATAAAAGGATGAAGGCACTTCACACTTTTCTGCTCTCAGAGTCAGCAGTTAACCTGCGAACATTGTTGCCATGTCAAAAAGGAGAAAGATGAGTATGAAGCAAATCCCAGGCCAGTGTGGCTATTTTCCAAGCTGAAAATTAATATGTGCAACTGCAGCAACAAATACCACAGCCCACACTCAGAAGTGCACAGTTGGCAATGAACCACCTACAAAAGATGCCTCAGCTGGCATTAACCAGGTAACCAAACCCAGCAATAGCTGATATCACAGAGACATCATAACCATTTCAGCTTTTAGCTCTGTTCCCACAGAAATCCGGCCTCTATCACCCTAAGTTTGAGCACCTTGCATTTATATGGCCTCTGTGTGTCATTCAACCTGCCAGAATATCTGTTTATTCAAACCTTGGTAATACCTAGACCCCATGGAAAACACCGAGATGTGACTTGCATTTGCTGACGACACGTTATATCCCATTCCTGTCTCCCAAGATAGGCAGTTTGTTAGATCTCTCTACTGCTGCATGTTCCCTTGGTACAGCATTTAAAGTGGAAGAGATGAGGATTAGTAACAGAATGAGTGGGGTAAGGAACTGAGTAACAGGCTTACAAATAGCAGAACAGCAAAAAGCTCAGCAGCAGGATGAAGAGAGACTGCCAAACTGGCATCTGCTGGAGGGCAAGATGCTACTGGTTTTAACAGGACTGAGGTTCAATCTGACTGCTCAATATGACTGTTCCAGGCATTCTGATTTCACAGTTCTTACAGGGGACTTTGCAATAAGCATCTATTTAACAATTAAAAATCCTGACCTAGTTATTTCACTGATCTCATTATTCATAGGCAGCAGCCCCTTGTTTTCAGTACCTAGCCACACCCATAACAACAAAGCAGGATGGATATAAGCAAATCACAAAAATCTTAGGGAAAAAAGTATTAAAAATATGTATCTTGAGTAACTTGCAGTCACTATTTGAACCATATATATTATTTAAGTACCCAGAGTAATAGAGTGGAGGTGACTGCCAGTATATTACATGACAAACAATCAACAGGAAAAACTGTATTTGACACTCACTATTTATGAATTACCACTTGGTTTTTACTCAAACTCACATGAGAATGCAAACACAAAGCTACCAAAGAAGATGCCCACCTCTGTCAGTAAAGAGACTCAGGTTGTAGTAAGTTAAAATTGTTACTGAAAATATTAGTCTGGAATGTCAAATATTGACACAGGATTTACTACAATTCCTTGTTTGTCAGCTCCTTTCCAGTTCCTAACCAAAATTCACCTTGAATATTA
>VWYK01125382.1:0-28013 GCA_013399775.1 Semnornis frantzii | reverse complement strand
TCCAGAGAGGTTCTCTTCCCCCTGCCTCTATTCTGCCTTGTTGAAACTATATCCAGTTTTGGGCTCACAAATTCAAGAGAGACAAGGATCTACTGGAGACAGTCCAAAAGAGAGTTATGAGGAGGATTAAAGGACTTGAACATCTCTCCTATGAAAAATGACTGAGAGACCTGGGGTTGTTCAGTCTGGAGAAGAGAAGGCTGAGAGGGGATCTTATCAATGTCTATGGGTATCTGAGGGGTGGCTGTCAAGATAAAGGTGAGAGTCTCTTTTCAGTGGTAACAAGACAGGGAATGACGTATAAATTGGAACACAAGAAGTTCCACCTCAACATGAGGAGAAACTTCTTTACTGTGAGGGTGATGAAGCACTGGAACGGACTGCCCAGAGAGTCTGTGGAGTCTCCTTCTCTGGATGCATTCCTATACAGCCTGCTCTAGGTGATCCTGCTTTAGCAAGGGGGTTGGATTCCATCTCTGGAGGTCCAGTCCAATCCCTAACATTCTGTGAGAACAAAGCATGGCAAGACAAAGGTACTGCAAAGCGGTACCCAGCAAGTCACTACAATCTGTCTCCTCCTCTGGATTCAGCTGTCCCACACAGCCACCTCCCACTTAGAGTGAAAACAGGAGGACTCTTCACAATAATCACAAAGCGGTGATCAGTCCTGAAGCTGCCTCTAAAGCTCCCTCTCCACATTCTTAACCAGGCTACAAGAAAAGCAGGTTCCTTCACTGAACGCCCATTTGGAGCTGCTCCTCCTAACAGAAACTACAGCTGTTTCAGTCCTTCAAAGCCCCCGTAGGATCAGATCTCCCTGAAAGCAAATTTCTGGCTATATTATTATATCCTGATACTACAAGAGCACTTGAGACAAGTGATTTGAACAACTGTACAGTCAACGAGCAGCTGAATTCTGCTATTCACACTGAATAACTGAAAGTCAACTAAAACAAAAATTCTATCCTCTTTTAATTAATTCCTGTAATTATAGCTAACTAGGAAATAATTTCTGTGTCACATTGCTGCATGAATTACATGGACAGCAAGTAACTCCTCCTAACTCAAGATAAGCAGCAAAAATAGTTACATACATAATGAATATATTATCGCTATTCTTTGTTACAATAATTCTAAGTTGCTATATTTACGAGTAAATTAAACCCTTTTCTGAACGCTTTTTTTCAGGACAGTCATTTCAGTTCCACTTACAACACAGTCTCACCACAAGAAAGACACTGAGTGTTCTAGAGCAGGTTCAGAGAAGGGCAACAAAGCTGGTGAAGGGTCTGGAGAACAGGTTTTGTGACCTGAGGAAACTGAGGTTCTTTAGGCTGGAGCGGTTTAAGCAGTTAAAGAGACACCTTCTTGCATTCTACAACTCCTTGAAAGGAGGTTGGAGTGACATGGAGGTTGGTCTCTCCTCCCTAGTAACAAATGACAGAATGAGGAAAAATGGCCTCAAGTTGTACCAGAGGAGGTTTGGGTTGGATATTAGAAGAAATTTCTTCACTGAAATGGTTCTCAAATGCTGCAATAGGCTCCCCAGGGAGACAGCTGAATCCTCATCCCTGGAGGTGTTTCAAAAATGCAGAGATGTGGTGCTGAGAGAGATGGTTTAGCAGCAGCCTTAGTAGAAGTAGGTAATGGTTGGACTCAATGATCTTCCAGGCTTTTTCCAACTGAAACAATTCTATGACTCTACCTGGACCCAGGCACCAGAGTTAAGAAATACATGTGTACGACAAAATCATATTCTAACACACTGGTGGGTCTCAGATATCACAAGACAGGAAGAAACATACAAACGGCAGTAGCCCCTAGGACGTATAAATTGCAAATAAAAACACAGCTGCTTTCCTCAGATCTCTCACTTATTCTGGCTCACCTGGTGACCAACAGGTTCTTCTCCTTCAAGAAAAGGACTTGAGTGACAGCATCCTTGTGCCCTCTCAGCCGGTACAAGCCACTCTCATTGATGACATCCCACACAATGACATCTGTATCCTGGAACAGACAAGAGAGTCTTCAAAGGACTGGCCATTTTTCTGCAAAACATCTACCTCTGAGACTGAAATGATTTTTCAGCTTTCTCTCTTTGGATTTTAATGCCAAGGATGATGAATGCAAATGACATTCCTTCCCCAAAGGTGCATTCAGGCCAATAAATACTCCTCTGCTGTGGCCTGAGTGGCTTTTGCTATTAGTGATCTCACAAGCTTCTTCCCCTCAACAGCTCTACTACGATCCCACTCCTGCCCTGCCTCCTCCCTGTTGCTCTCCCAGCCCCTGGCTGCCCAAGTCTACTGCTGTCTCATTGCCATCCTCTGACTATAGTGCAGCTCAATGCCTGTCACAGAGCATGTCTATGAAAGGACTGTCCTCTAGATGTGCAATTCTCACCTTTGAGCCAGATACCAGTCGGCCACCCAAATGGTCATACTGCATGACTGTAACTGCAGCCTTGTGTCCATTGAAAGTGATATTTGCTTCTCCACTTAGAAGGCTGAAGATACGAATTGATCCATCTTCATACCCAACAGCCAAGTGCAACCCGTCCGGAGAAGGGCAGAGGCAACTGACCTCCTGCTTGAGACCTTTAAGGATAAGAACCTGCAATTTTTGGGATACAAAAACCACACATAACGTTGATAAACGACATGTCAGAGCCAGGTATGTATACAGCAGAAAAACACATTATCTGCTCTTCTACTGAGCTTCCAACTGAGTGCTTCTGACACTACAGAATTTCACTTTTAATCTTCCTGCACCAAACAGTGTCATTAGCTCCATCTTACAAGGCAGACAGCAGCTGGAAGAGAAGCAATTTATCATCATCAAACAGAAAATTGGTGCAGAATGAAGCCTGGAAATTTCTGCCCCTGTATTTCAAGTGTCAGAGAGCAAAGAACCCTGCTTGAGAGTAAAGGCTTGCTGTGACTCACCCTCTCTCAGCTGGCCTTTCTCAGGTGTAGAAGAGCGGCTTTTTCACAGACTGCACTAAAACCTGACAATAAATAACTTTCCAAAACAACATGCCAGCAAGTCCTGAACTCAGTGTGTAGGGGACTGTAAGTAGTAGCTACGATGTTTTCAGAATTTAACAGAAGGAAACATGCATTCAAGTCCTTAAACCTACAGCTCACAAACCCCGCACGCAACACAACTTTCACATGGGAAAAGCAGATCCACAGTAGGAACACAAGCTTCACCATACTCCTGTTTCCTCCCAGAACTTCACACGCAGCACTACTACTGTTCGCCAGTTAAATAGGCAACAGCTTTCACAGAACCGTACAGGTTGAAACGGACTTCCGGAGATAATCTAATTCAAATCCCCTGCCAACACAGGCACACCTACAGCACGCTGCACCGAAACACACCCAGGCAGATTTTAAAAGCCTCTAGAGGAGGAGACTTCACAACCTCTCTGAGCAGTCTGGTTCCAGTAAAAAGGTTTTCGAAGTAAAAAAGGTTTTCTTTATGCTTAAATCTCCTGTGCTCTAGCTTCCAACCCCTATGGTAGCACTTCCTCTGCCTCAACTGAGCTACCAAAAAACGAACTTCAAAAGATCAACAGTGAGATTCAGCCAGCGCGCACCCAGAGCTGCACACTTGCTCCACAAGCAAACCGCGAGGTGTGCTCTGGTTGCAGAACAGAGACGCTGCAGAGACGACACTGGCCTTAAAACGCAGCCCCCTAACATCAACAATTTTGCATGAGACGGTGCAAAAGCGCCGCACGCTACAGCCCCCCCGCACCGCATCATCCCCGCCACTCCGAACTCTGGGAAGGAGTGCCTGGACAACCCCGGCTCCCACCTTCTCTCCTTTCCGCGTATCCCAAACGAAGACGTGCTCGCAGGCCGCCACAGCCACATAGCGGCCCCGCTCACCACGCAGCGTAACGAAGGCCACGTTAGCCTTGGCGCTGGCCACCAACCCGAAGAGTGCGGCCGGCCCGTAGCGCAGATACTGCCGCGTGAGGCCCATAGCGGCGCCGAGGGGAAAGCTGGGCTGTGAGGGGAAAAAGCTGAGAAAGCCCCGAGCCGGCCTGTCCCGGTGGCGCGGCCACTGCACCGCCACACGTGCGGAGCAGAAACCCCTGCCCCGCCCAGACCGGAAGTATGTGGGTGGACGGAGATGGAGCCCCGCCGGAAGTGAGGTTGTGAAACCGGTGGCCGGGCGGTCCCGGCCGGGCTATGCCGGGGGAGGAGCGGGGCTGCTCCCGGAAGCGGAAGCGGGTAGCGGCGGCTCCGCTTTTTTGGGTGATGTCGCCAAAGCGGCGCTGGTCGACAGCCTGTGGCCAGGCGGGCCTGGCAGTGGCGGTACAGTCTGCCGGTGAGTTTTTGCTCGTCGCCTTTGCCGGGGTTTGTGCGCTGATGGGGGCTGCATGTAACTAGCGGCGAAGGGCGAAGCAGCTGCCTCTTCGCCGGCCTCGCCTCCGACGGTGCGTCTTTATCGGCAGCCGAGGTGCGGGCGGCTGATTGGCTTGAAGGGCTTTGGGCTCCTCGGCTCCCGCTCGTTTTGTTCCGCATTCCGAGCCTGTCATCGCTGAGGGGGATGCCTCTGCCGCGGAGGGCCTCGGGCAAAACGGGGAGGGCGTCACGGTGCATATGTGCCTCCCTTTTCGACTGCCTGCTTCTTACTCTTGCACTTAGGTTTTGCCTGTTAATCAGCGGGAAGGCGCTGTCGTAGAGGAGCTTTTGTTTGGAACCACTCTAACCACTATTTCCTTCTTGTTCATTGCCTGTATCACGGCTCTTTGTGGTGAAAAATCTATGTAGGTGCTCTTATGGCTATTTTGGAAGTAGTATCACCTTTTATTACCCTTAGTTTGGGGTTTAGATGGTTGGTTGTTTTTTTTTCCTAGCTAACGAATTGCCATTTGCGGATTGTTTTTTTTCAAGTTGCTATTTATTATGGGCCAGTGAAAAGTATTAAATAGTAGGTGTGCACGTGGCAAACTGAAAACAGGAGACAAGCAGTACTCAGCACCGATGGGGCCACACCTTCAGTACTGAGTTCAGTTTTGGGGCACTCACTATAAGAAAGATACTGAGGTGCTGGAGCATGTCCAGAGAAGAGCAGCAAGCTGGTAAAGGGTCTGGAGAACAGGTCTTGTGAGGAGTGACTGAGGAAACTGGGGTCCTTTAGTCTGGAGAAAATGAAGCTGGAAGAGACTTCACACTCTGCAGATCCCTGGAAGGATGTTGTAGTGAGATGGGTGTTGGTCTTGCCTCCCTAGTATCAAGTGATAGGTTATGGGGTGCTTCAGGGTGCACCAGGGGAGGTGTAGGTTGGATATTAGAAGAGATTCCTTCACAGAAAGGGTTCTCAAATCCTGGAACAGCCTCTCCAAAGAAGGGGTCGAATCCGTATCTCTGGAGGTGTTTTATAGACACAGAGGTGTGGTGCTAAAGGGACATGGTTTAGCACCAGACTTGGTAGTTACCTAATGGTTGGACTCAATGATCTTAAAGGTCTTTTCCAACCAAAACAATTCTGTGATTCTATGAAGTTACTTACATGACTACATTTGTGCTAGCTTAATTCAATAACATGGTTTGGTAGTTACAATGAAAATGTAGTAGCCTAAATATTATGTGCTGGCAGTTGAAAAGCATGTTTCAGCAAGTTTGAGTCTTAATCCAGCAACCAGTGTTATCCCAGTTTTTAAATAAAATAGGTCAGATGGTAGAGTTCAGTCTGCAAGCTCCCTGGGCCAGCATTCAAGTGTACAGCTTTGTTCTCTTTCATGGAAATTTTGGGTGAAAGAGTTTTGTGCCTAAGTGTATGACTCTAATAACTAAGGAACTGTAAATTCTTATTTGCAGTGCAGAAGTCACTGAGCTGCAAGGGTTGTGTGATCTCAGGGAAGGATGTTTTCATTAGTACATTTGTAAGGGTTTTTTGGGCTTTATGAGTCTTTGGGATTTTGGGGGGATTGCAGTGGTTTAGGATGTGGTGTTGTTTTTGTTTTTTTTTTGTTGGAGGGGGGAATGTTGGTTGGTTAGGGTGTTTTGGGTGAGAGGGGTATGTTTTTAAATTATAACCCAAAGCTAACCCAAAATCTCTAAAGGGGTAAGCACAGAAAACATCCAGTTGGAAGAGACCTCAAAGATCATCCAGTCCAACCTTCAACCCAGCACCAAAGGGTCAATATTAAATCATGTCCCTAAGCACCAGGTCCACATACTGCTTAAACACTTCCAGGGATAGTGACTCCACCACTGGCCTGGGCAAACTATTCTAATGTTTGATGACCTTCTCTGTGAAGAAATATTTCTTAGCATCCAGCTCGAACCTCCACTGCCGCAGCTTACAACTATTTCCTCTAGTGCTGTCATTTGCCACCAAGGAGAAGAGGGCTGGCCCTCTCCTCACTCCAACCTCCCTTCAAGTAGTTGTAGACAGTGATGAGGTCTCCCCTCAGCCTTCTCTTCTCCAGACTGAACAACTCCAGTTCCCTCAGATGCTTCTTGTAGGATATGTGCTCCATGCCCTTCACGAACCTCACTACCCTTCTATGAACATGCTCCAAAACCTCAATGTCCATCCTGTAGTGAGGCTACAAATTTGCTTTAGTCCTTCTGAAAGTTCTTACTTTTTTATCTTAAGTCCTTTCCGCACTTGGGAACTTGTGTTCAGCATTTTCAAAGCGCTAAATCACAAACCAGCTGGACCAATTTAATAGAGAAAATGTTTTCATCTTGCACTATTTGAAAACATTTGTCTGATTGCAAGTATTTGCATTGCCTTTCTGCATAGATATAACAAAACAGAAATTGGAAGCAGTTGAGATGAAAATGTAGTTTTCTATTTTCTGCTAGCTGTAGTTACATCATGGTCCTGAGAAAGGGCTGGCTCCACAGAAATTACTTTTAGGGAACAGCTGGTGACTTGGTCTGATTTCTCTTCCTTTAAAGCGCCTGGAAGACTCCAGTGAGAATTGGAGTGTCAGATTACCAGAGGAGAGGAGTTGTTTTTTTCCATCCCATGGATCCCTTGGGTGCTCCTTCCCAATTTGTGGACATTGACAGTCTGCCATGCTGGACCGATGCCTATGAGGATAAGCAGCTTGACTCTCACCAAAACCCAGATGAAAAAGTTGATGTTAGATCACCTTTTCCATGCAGGAAAGACATCAATGCAAAAATAGTCTTATGGTAAGTTCCATGTGGCTCTGGTGTGTTTGTCATCACTTCCTCATTTACTGTGGGATCCAATTACCTTGTTTAACAATTGCCACTCTAGAATAAGTCCTTCAAACCCTCTTTTATTGAATCAAACATTATGGAGTCTTGGAATAAAGTTAATCTCTTTGTTCACTGTAAATCTTCAAGTCTGAGATTTGCTCCACCATAGGTTACAAACTGCATGTTCATAGGCATTGCTTGATGCAGCAGACAGGAGATGTGCTGCTTCCTGTCACGCTGCACACTTGAATATCAAAAACTAATTGTGCACTTTGATTCATTTTTTTTAATATTAAAAAATGTACTTGCTGTCTAATAGCTCTTTCTTGGTTTGCTTTATTCTGCTTTCATTTTTCTAGTGTAGATCCAGTATTTCTTTTATGTGGGTCTTGTGGCTTGCTTTGGGCCTTTCTTTAATTTTATTTTTTTTTTAACCTCTTTCTCTCTTCATTCTGTGTTATATCTCAATGATTTTCTACCAAAATCTACTGAAGTACAGTGTGCTGAGATGAACTTACTCCATTGGTTCTTCTTCCCTGTAACACAGATATTTGAACCCGCTCTCTAGATGAGTAACAATCTGTTAATCAGTGTGAAGAGAGAAGGATTTCTCAAGGACACAGATTCAGGGATCAACCTTATCCTCTTTCTGGTTAATGCATGCAGGAAATGGGACCGTTCATGGATTTTTCTGAACCAGATTAAGTAAAGCGAAGTAAAAGGTTAAAGATTTGTTGTGACTTGCGCTTGGGTGTAATAAATGTATGCGATTTAAACTGTTATGTGAATCTCTCCCCGTGCGTGGGAACCTTTTGCTTCCCTTTCTGTGCTCTTTGATCCTAAAATCTCTAATGGGTTGCTGCTGTGACAAAAAGCAGGTTGAAGTTCTGCCACTCCATTGTCTCTTACGCCTCGCTGCTTTGGTTATCTTCTGCGAGTCTGATCCTTGAACAGCAGAATGAATGTGATCAAATTGCGGGCTCACAAATTTGGGACAAAAGCAAGGAAGATGTGTTTAGCTGCAGTGACACGCTAGACTCTCAGTGGTCTGAGGAAGAGCAGTAGCAGTACTCGGGTGCCCTGTGCAGTGTGTACGCAAACTTTAAAAAAAACCCAAAAAATACCCCAAAAAACTCCAAACTATTAAGTTTGAAAGTAATACACCACAAGGACTGCTCTCTTATCTTCAGGAGAGAATACATGCTTTTTGGAACACATTGCATTCCTGTCAGGTTAAACTGCACTACAACGCTGTCTTTACTCCATACATCATCATCAATTATTGTTGAGGCTGGGAGTTTTTAAGGAAGTAGAACTGTTTAGGTTGGGAAAGCCCTTTAAGGTAAGTCCAGGTGATGGGTTTTGTGCCAGCTTTCTTCATCAGTTAGAGGCAAAGGGTGATTCTTCAAGGAGAGCGTCAGGTGTGCTACCCTTTTTGAGCACTGGAGTATTGTTAATGCTTTTCCTTTAACTTGGCATTTCCTTGCTTTTGCCAGAGCTTAGTTTAGAATATCCTGCTTAATCTTCCATTTAGCTCAAAATAAGCCATTTTCTTGTTTCCTCAGGAAAGGAGATGTAGCATTACTGAACTGCACAGCCATAGTAAATACTAGCAATGAGTCTCTTACTGATAAGAATCCAGTATCTGAAAGTATATTCATGCATGCTGGGCCTGACCTGAGGGATGAACTCCAGAAGCTCAAAGGTAAGTAGCCAGAGATGGGTTTTTTTTTGTATTGAAGTCAACTGTCCTTGCATAGTACAAAGGACCAGATTTAGACAAAATCAAGGTATAGTTGGTTTGTAGTGGTTTGGGTTTGTTTTTTTTCCCACAACATCGAATCATGGACTGGTAAGGTTGGAAGGGACCTCAAGGACCATCTAGTTCCAACCCCCTGCCATAGGCAGGGACACCTCCCACTAGTACAGGTCACTCAAGGCCTTGTCCAACCTGGCCTTGAACACCTCCAGGGAGGTTGTGGCTGCTTCCTCCCTGGGAAACCTGTTCAGTATCTCACCACCTTCACTGTAAAGAACTTCCTCCTAACATCCAGTCTAAATCTCCCCTCTGCCAGTTTAAACCCATTGCCCCTTGTCCTGTCATTGCAAGACCTTGTAAATAGTCCCTCCCCAGCCTTCCTGTAGGCCCCCTTCAGATACTGGAAGGCTACTGTAAGGTCTCCTCGAAGCTTTCTATTCTCCAGGCTGAAGAGCCCCAAATCTTACAGCCTGTCGTCATAGGAGAGCTACTCCAGGCCTCTGATCATCTTTGTGGCCCTCCTCTGGATCCGCTCCAACACTTCCATGTCCTTCCTGTGCTGGGGCCTCCAGAACTGTACACAGTACTCCAGGTGGGGTCTGACGAGAGCAGAGTAAAGTAAAAATATCTGATAGTGATGTGAAATAAATGGAGAAAATGCACAGCAATCTCTTCTCTTTTTTGCCTTTCAGGTTATAGGTTGTTGAAAATCTGTGGCAGATACTGGAGTTGCTGAGCCCTTACTTTGTGATATGATAATTCCCATTGTTACCTGAAGCCACTTAGAATGATTAACTAATCAGAGCTTTTACTCCTGGGGCCAGCCTTCTATGAATTTTGCTCTTACCCTGTCCAGTATGTATACATTGTAGAAGACAGGAACTAAACCCACTGATTGCAGAAATTAAGTGGGTTCTAATAGAGCTTGTTTCAGACTAACAATAGTAAATGGCTTCATAAAACACTGCATATCTACATAAAGTCTTAGTGACTGCTTAAAGTGTCTAGTCCACTTGCCTCTTCTGCTCAACAGAAGGGTTTATTAGTTACAAAACCATCCCTAATAGAAGACTGTTCTGGAAATGGACGGCATTTGCTTTACCTGGATTCTTCATTAGCAGAGTTTATGGCTGTTAATGAAATTTAGAAATGTTCAGACTTATTTCCAGTCCCCTTTTAGATCAAAACTTCCCTTGTTTTGTGTGTGAGGAACAGAGTTTATAGTTGTCCAAGGTGATAAGTCTGCAGTTAAAAATTCACATTTCAAAGAACTGTGATGCTGAGCTGAAGTTTGAGACCAAACTGGTCCCTGAATAGTACTGCACAGTCTCTTGGGTAACAGCTCTGCCTCCTTATTGTGTAGTTAAAGACAGATAGGAGAGCCATAATTTTAATACAAACTCTCAGTAGTTTAAACTACAATTGAATAGTTATCCTCTGTTTCTATAAAATAATCCTTTGCTGATTCAGCTTGCTTCTTATGAGTAACCTGGAGTAATGCAGGAAGAAGAGTTACCCATTCTGTAGGAGAGAGAAAAGTCAGTGTGCCCTTCAGGTGGAAGCAACTGTTACAATACAGCAGATGTTGCAGAATAATTAGGAGCCTACCATGTACTCTGGGACACTTCTGAAAAACACTAGGATGTCTTTTGAGTATTGTGAGGTGGAAAGAGAGGGACAACATTTCAAGGAGTCCTTAAAATGAGATCAGTCAGCTATGTGGGGAGTTATTTGTCAAAGTTGACCTTACCTTCCTAAATTTTCCCTCCTGAGTTAGGTGTACTTTTGCATCCTCCACCCCTGTGGCAACACTGATGTCTTCTCTCTATTTAACCATTCTGCAGGTATGTGACCCCCTATACAGGACAGTTTTAATCTTGCAAAAAGAGCTTTTCAGAAACTAGTTTTTCTGTGACATCAGTTCTGGGCTCCCCACTCTTAAGAGGAACAAGGGATATACTAGAATGTCCAATGGAGCACCACAAGGATGATAAGGGAGTGGAAGATCTGTCTTGTGAGAAAAAGCTGAGAGACATGGGGGCATTTTAACCTGGCAAAGAGAAGAATGAGGGGAAATCTTATTAATATTATAAATGCCTGAAGGGTGGGTGTCTGGAAGAGGGTGCCAGTCTCTTTTCAGTGGTGTCCTGTGATATGACAAGGGGTGATGGTTACAAACTATAACTTAGGAAGTTCCACCTCAACGTGAGGAAAAGCTTCTTCTCTGTAAGGATGATGGAGCACTGGAACAGGCTGCCCAGAGAGGTTGTGGAGACTCCTCCTCTGGGGACTTTCGTGACCTATCTGGTTACATTCCTGTGTGACCTGCCCAAGGTGATCCTGCTTTGGCACGGGGCTGGACTAGATCATCAGAGGTCACTTCTGGTCCCTATCATTCTATGATTCTATGACACTGTACTGGCATGTTGTGTGGGGAAGGGAAAAGAGGCTGGGTTATGGCTTCAGCTTTTTTACTGAGCCCTTAATGTGTTTGTCATGGTAGCAGAAGTAGAAAGGACCTTACTTAAGTCAGTTATGATTCTTTTGTCACCTATACCTCCTTTCTGCACTGTTTCCTATTTAAATCTGAACTGTTTTCATTGGAGAATGCTTTTGGGAAGAAGTGAAAACCTTATAATCTTTGCTCTGAAGCTGTAAAATTAGTTCAGTGGTAATTTGCAGTTAGTTCTCTCCTGCTTTATTCCTACTGCTTGGAGTATATTAATATTTCAGAATCTTCAAGAAAAATCATAATCTTAAAGCATGTGGCATGCCGACCTTTGAGGCCTGTGCTTTCTTTAAGGCTGAACTAACAGCACAGGTTTGATTGACATGGAAATACTACAGCCAAGGGTCTAGGGTTGCAAGTGAAGTGCCCCTGTTACGCAATTGCCAATCAACGTGTACTAGCTTCAGTCTAATAAAGACCTTCTGTGACAACAGTTCATAGCAGTTTTCCAGCTCCAGTGTGACTGTTTCTCTGCTGCATGCTTCATATGAAGGATTCTTTCTCCATTTGAAACTTTGAGAGCAACTGTTCTAATGTTTGAAATTTCACCAAATAAAACAAAAATAACATCTTGAATTTGTTTCCAGTTTAGACACAGACTTTGACCCATCCAGCACACTTTTCCAGCCTCACTTCCCTCTGTGTCTTAAAATAGGAATGATGCTTGCTGCTCATGTAGTTTTGTAAATTTTGTAAAGATCTGTGTAGAAGGCATTGGGAAGTATGAAGAGTAATGTTAAGTGTAGTTATGCATTACTGATGGCACATCTGGTTGTCTGTTCAGTTTCTTTACTGAATTCACAACTATGTCTTAGTCAAACTTGCTTCATTGTTTTCCACAAGTTTTTTTTTTCTTACAGGCCTTCGCTTGCTCTTTTCAATTTGTGATTTGGGTGGGCCACAGGAAGAATAGTGGCTTGACATCTGATATGTTAAGTGTTTTGGGTTTGGCTTCTACTTTTTTCCATATTGTGCATATTTAATTGCTTTCTTGAGCTGAGATTCCTTAGAGGACATGCCTTAATTTAGAAGAAAATGCTTAGTATGCTGATGTATTCCAGAAGAAACAAAGATGGAACTCCGTAGAAACTAACGATGTGATTGATTGGATCAAAAAGCTTACAAGATACTGGCTTAAAGGCAGCATGTTGTTGCCACTGAAAAGACATGCCTAAAGTTTTGTGTAAGAGAGATTCTCAGCCTGGACTGTCTTCTTGCTGTAAAATATTCTTTCATACATGCTAATAGCCTCCCTGAGCACCACAAGGAGCAAAGTGGAGTGGGGGAGGTGAAAGCTCCTGTTGCATGAGCACCTTCAAGGCTGACTTAAGCCAAGCTTTTGCTGCCGAAAGTTGGTCGCAGCCACTCATCTGTGTATCATTCCTTTTTGTGGGCACTAGCATAACCTGTAAGGTCAGCTCAAAAGGTAATCCAATGAAGAAAATAATTTTCTCCCAGATGAAAAAGCTTAAGTGCAGCTGTGCAAGTAGATGGAAGAAGGTGGAAAATTATTGTCTTTGCAGGTGGGGAAAGATACTAGAAGCACTTCTTTAGCTGTCCAGAACTGGAGTAGACTAGATTTGGGTGAGGAAGGGTAGAGATAACAGACTTCTCCAGGCATCAAGGAAAAGTCAGGCTTCAAACACAGTAGCTGTTCCTGGATTTTAATGTGTTGACAAACTGAAGGGAATTGAGTGGTCTGTGGATGCCATTGAGGATTCTAACAAAGTGAAAAATGACAAGAATTAAGTATAAGTAACTTGCAGGGGAGAGCAGTCAAACACAGAAGGAGCTAAATATATGAATTATGTTAGCTTTCAGTAAATGATTCTTGAGTATGTAACTGGAGGGTGCTGTGGATGGAATGACTAAATGTGGTGTTTGAACTTCATTGCCTTGAGACTAGGCATGTCTGTCAAGAACATGTAAACTCGATGAGTATCATTCTGCCTTGTGGACATGAAAAAAAACTCCCAGAACAAAGAAAGGTACCTTGTTCTGGGAGCACAGATGAAACAAGTGTTTGTTCTGTGTTTTAATAACTTGGGGTGAGCAGCTGCTGGGTTTGATAAAGGAGGGTTGCAGCCCTTTTATAGAACCATAGAATTGTTTTGGTTGGAAAAGATCTTGAAGATCATCAGCTTCAACCATTGTCTAACTCTACCAAGTGAGATGCTAAACCATGTTCTGCAGTACCACATTCTCTGTGTCTTTCAAGCACCTCTAAGGGACAGGGATTCAGCCACCATCCTGGGAAGCCTGTTTCAGCATTTGAGAACCCTTTCAGTGAAGAAGCTTCTCCTAATAGCCGAACTAAAACTCAAACCAAGTTTGTACATTCAGAAGGGCTTCCATTGCTGGATATATAACACCTGTGCATCAGTTCTTCTACATATTATTAAATCATTTCTCCTATGGCTTTGTATGCAGCATGGTAAGCACTGCAGTTAAGACAGTATTTTTAATCATTGCTGGTTTGCTGTGTATATACAGACTTCAAAATGGAGAGGAATGAGCACAGTTAGCCTGGGTATTAGGAAATATTTATTCACTGAAAGGGTTATCAAACACTGGATTGGTCTACCCAGGGCAGTGGTTCAAGCAGTGTGTGGACCAGGCGCTTAGGGACATGGTTTGGTGTTGACCTTTCAGTGCTGGGTCAAGGGTTGGACTGGATGATCTTTGAGGTCTCTTCCAACCAGATACATTCCATGATTCAGTTCTCATCTCTTCAGCTTTACTAGGTGGTATTAAGGAGCCGTTCTGAGATGGCCATTAAACTTTAAACACAGCAGTCTAAAACACTAACTTCTACATATGGAGTGGAGTTAACTGACTCTGGAGGAAATCAAGGGCTTGATTTCCAGCTTTCTCCTCATGACATCGGCATTTATCCTGATGGGCTTTGTGGTGGTTGTTTTTTTCAGGATGCAGGACAGGCGAGGCTAAACTCACCAAAGGATTTAATTTGGCTGCACGTTTCATCATTCACACAGTGGGGCCCAAGTACAAAAGCCGCTATCGCACAGCTGCCGAGAGTTCTCTGTACAGCTGTTACCGCAATGTCCTGCAGCTGGCAAAGTAAGTGCACAGCAGCTCCTTTGAGTGCTTGCTGTCTATGGTGTGTCTGTCCTGGATACTCAGGTCTGCACAGAGGGAAGTGGATGTGAATGTCTTCTTTATAGATTTAGTTAAAGACACGAGAGCATTAGAGGGTTCATGGTTTACTTTATGCCTTCAGTTACCTGTGTTGCTGTGCAGAGATCTGAGCTGGTTCAAGTGCTGAAACTGTAGCTGGAGCTGTGCAGCATTCAGTTAGTCTGAGAAGAAGCAGCATTGATAACTCTGAGTTCTGTTCTATGAAAGCTTTAAACGAGCTTGCTCAAGCAGCAATTTCATGTGTTTCTGCAGCCAAGTGGACCTATTCACAGGCAAATCTTGCTGGTCAGTCTAGGTATTTGGCTTCTCTGCCTTCTGAAATTCTGAGTCAGAGTATAAGCTTGTTTCTAAATCTACAGTTGATGCAGATGAGTTTGTAGTTTTTCCTCTTTCATCTGTGGTATTTTCTCCTTCCTCTTAGCTAACTGGGATTTTTTTTTCTTTCTAATTTTCTGTGTTCTTTCCTTTATTCTGGTCTTCTGCCATGGCTGTCATAATGATAACAGTCACAAAAAAGACCTGAACAAGAGCCATGTCAGAAAATGTACCTAACAGTTTCTTGGGGCTGGGAATATCAATTCTTCCAAGTCTAGATTGTGCATTACAGTGGAATAGCACTTGTGTCATAATCAAGATTACAGCTAAGGTATCTAGTATATGCCAGTTTTGTTCTGTCTCAAAAATAACAAGCAAAGTCAGGCCTGGATTGAAACAAGTTAAAAAACAACTTGCATTATAATAATTCTGTTTACTGAATTCTGAATGCCTTTCAGTCAATCTCTAGAGTAACTTTTGATACTGTAAAGTTACCTACCAACTCTGAGCTTGCTCAGACTCCCTGATGACTTGGCAACACCTCTGCTTTACTCTTCTAAAAATGTGTGTCTATTGGAAAAATCTTTCTCATCTTGAAGTATATATCAGTCCATCTGTGTCACTGATTGTCTAGTCATGCTTAGGCTAAGCTGCCTTGCTCTGTGGTAGTTCACTTGAAGGACCAGGAGAATGTTTACAATAAAGAGCACCACCTTCTCCCCTCCTTCTCGTTCACCATCTCCTAGCTGAGGTAGCAGGAGAAACTGGAGAACAGGCACATGAGGAAATTAGGGAATCATTAATGATTCCCCCCTCCTCTGCTTGATTGCAATATGTATAGATATTGGCAGAAAGGAATCGTCCTGCAAAAATGTGAAAGAGGGTTCCTGCTGCACAGGGACAGGAAAAAAAGTGCTAGTGTTATCTACTGTAGTGGTAGGCATTTGCTCTTTGACCATCTATTCATGCCTTCCTGGTTTTCTGCATTTCAGGGAACAGGCAATGTGCTCCATAGGATTTTGTGTCATTAATTCTCTGAAAAGATGCTACCCCTTGGAGGATGCAACTCACATAGCACTGCGTAAGTGTTGGAAAGTGACATAAACTTGATGGTAGTGTTCAGCAGATTGCTTGCCTCTGGAAGACTACTGTTGTTACAGGGAAACCATTTTAATTTTTAGAAGGTTGTAGTTCCACAGAATCAGTTTGGTTGGAGAAGACTTGAAAGAATCATCAAGTCCAACCATTATCTAACTCTACCAAGCTGCTAAACTGTGTCCTTTAGCACCATATCTCTTTGAAACACCTCTAAGAATGGGGATTCAACCACCTCCCCAGGGAGGCTGTTCCAGTCTTTGGGAGCCCTTTCAGTCAAGAAGCTTCTTCTGCTCTCCAACCTAAACTTCCCCTGGTGCTTAATTTTGCAGGGCCATAGAATTACATTCCACAGACTGAGGAATACCTAGTAAGCTAAACTCGGACTTTTTGTATTCATCTGTAAAGTAAGCAGCAGGAGGGAGTGGAGGTGAAAGTTCCAGTATGGCAAATAAGCCATGTGGTGTGTTAAACTAACACTTATTCCACACTTGCATACAACCTGTGGAGCTATTTTGTGTGAGATCTGTCTCTTTATTCTGCACTCTTCTTCACTTGTAGTTGTGTGCCTAAATGTCTCCTCCTATTGTACTAAGTATATTTAATCTTCTTCCTTGCAGGCACAGTTAGAAGGTTCCTGGAGATTCATGGAGAGACTCTGGAGAAGGTGGTGTTCGCAGTCTCTGACCTTGAAGAGGTATCTCTTTGATGTTCATTCCACCAAAATTAATGGGCATGTTTGATCTTCTCTTCAGCAGTGTTAACTCTTGTGTTGTAGAATGAATTTGGGTTTCCCTTTCAAATCTTACAGACCTTTGGTCCCACAGCATCCTCTTGTCTTCTATTACCATACTATCTTTTCCAGTACTGTTTATGCTCTTAGCAGTCACTACAGACAGAAGTTTTCCACTCCTGGCTTCTGTGTTCTGAGCCATGAACAGGAACCAATGCTAGAAGTTATAGCATGGAATTGTACTGGATGGTATCTGCCAGCCAGAAAGCAAGTTGCTTGTACAAGATTTCCTCTTTACACAATGGTGCATCCCTTCTACTTTAAAAGGCTAGTTTAGCATGCCCACAGGTCACCTACAAGCATCCTAAACATTGCTTGCTGGCTTGCTAAAACAGCAAGCCTGACATGTAATGATCTGTATGCAGACAGGTGCTAGCAGTCTGGATATTGACTTCTCTTGTATATCAAACTTGCTAATAGCACTTCCTGGGCAGAACCCCCACAGTGAGTTCAGGTTCTCTAGCATACATATCAGAGAAACTAACTTGTGCATTCCAGAACAGCTGATCAGTTGGAGAGAATGCATGAGGTATTGGAATGTTCAGTACAGATTTTCACCATTTTTTTACACGTGGAGAGGGTTTCTCCTTGTTGGCTGCTGCTTTTTCCCAGTCAGGTCACCAAAGGTGGTCTGTGTAGTTGTGCATTTTAATACAAGCAGGCTTTGAAGTCTGTTATCTTTCTATATTTTAACTTCAGTACGAAGCTAAAGTATCTGCAACTTAACCTGAGCTCGTGCAACTTAAAGGAGAATCCTCTCAAAATCCTCTGCCAGTGTGTCAAAAATAAGAAGTTAACCTTGATAAAGATTATCTGCTTTTATTGGTAGCTAGCAATGCAAATTAAGCCATTGAGCAAAGTGGTACTTTGTCTCCAAACTGCTGGGGAAGGTCCCTGCTGCAAGGGCAGATGTTACTTAACTGAAAAGCAAGGATGCATGACAGACCCTTCACCTTTTTCTTACTTGCAGGCCACTTACCAGAAGCTGCTTCCTCTGTATTTTCCAAGATCATTGGAAGAAGAGATCCGATGCTTGCCTTACCTCCCTGCGGATATCGGCAATGCAGAAGGGGAGCCTGTAGTGCCAGAGAGGCAGATCAGGATTAGTGAAAAGCCAGGGCTTCCAGATGGTGAGTTCCTGACTGAAGTTTGGAATAAGTACCTATCTGAGTGAAAGTCGATGGAAAACCAGAGAAGGCAGATAGGAAGCAGACCCTTTTTTGCTACCCCTACCTCACCTAAAGCAGGCTATAATGAAGACCGTTATCAAGCTGCCTCGCTGGCTTTGTGTTCCACAGCAGTAACTTCTGCTTTCAGTTGTGCGGAGTGTTGTGGTTAGACGCTGTGGTAAAGCTGCTGTTAAGTCTTTTTCTTTTTTTGGAGGAGAGATGAGGTAGTTTATGAAAATTTTCTCTAAGTGATGCGGACCTTTGCAGGCTTTTTGCAAAGTCTTATGTGGCCCCTAACTTAGATCATCAACAACAATGCTCTTTTATCTTGCATACTAGCTAAATGTTGCTTATATATTAGCAAATGTTGTCCCAAATGGTAAGGTTCTGTTCACGCAGCATGTGCATCCGACTAGTAGATGCTGAATGACGCTAGCAGAAATGAGCTAGATCAAACCAGACATCAGTGTTTAGGATAAGGCTGCTAAAGCTCGGTGAAAGAAGTCTGGTTGTGAAGAGCTTGCCTTGATGTCAGGGTTGAGGAAGTGAGATGCATATGGCAAAACAATTTAGTATATGAATGGACATGTCTGGCACATATTTATTAAGCAGTGCTGTGGAAGTTCTACATTTCTTAATGTGAAGAATTAAACTATAAAAATCAGATAACTTGGAATAAGTCTAAGAAGTTTTCTGCTTTTGCATGGCTACGTAGGATAAGGGTGAATATGCAGTGATGATACAGACAACTTAGTATTCCTGTTTATCCTTGATCAGCAAGTCCAGGTGCTGGGCCCTGCACTTGAATCACAACACCATGCAATGCTACAGGCTTGGGGCAGAGTGGCTGAAAAGCTGCTCAGCAGAAAAGGACCTGGGCATGCTGGTTAGCAGCTGGCTGAACATGAGCTGATGCGTGTCCGGATGGCCACAACAATTTCTGTACCAGGAACAGTGTGACCAGGAGGACGAGGAAAAGGATTGTCCCCCTATACTGGCAAGGTCATACCTTGAGTATTGCATTCAGTTTTGCAGCCCTGACTACCAGAAGGACATTGAGGTGCTAGAGCAGGTCCAGGGAAGGGCAACAAAGCTGGCAAAGGGCCTGGAGAACAGGTCTGATGAGGAACAGCTGAGGGAGCTGGAGGTGTTTAGTCTGGAGAAAACAAGGCTGAAGGGAGACCTCCTCACCCTGCAACTACCGGAAAGGGGGCTGTAATGAGGTGGTCTCTTCTTCCTAGTAACAAGTAATGGGACAGGAGGAAGTGGCCTTATGTTGCCCCAGGGGAGGTTTAGGTTAGGAGAAACCTCTTGACCTCTCAAAGACCACAATAGGCTTCCCAGGGACGTGGTTTAATTCCCATCCTTGGAAGTGTTTAAAATGTGCAGAGATGTGGTGCTGAGGGACATGTTCTCTCATCAGACATGGTAAGAATTAGATAATGGTTGGATTTGATGATCTTAAAAGTCTGTTCTAACCAAAATTATTCTATGATCATTCTGATATTCTTACCAGCAAGTGAGCCTGTGCTCTTGTATTTCATCACACAGTCTAGGCTAAAATTATCTCAACTTAGTTTATTGCCAGCTCTAAGGCAGCTGTCCAAGCTGTGACAATGATATAAGACATGAGGCCTTTCTATAGCACAGCTTCTAAACTGAGTAAAGCTGCACCATGCTAACTTTTTCCCTTGTGAAAGACAAACAACTGTAAACCCCAAGTCTCCTCTCCAGATCCTGCTTTTTTGAGAGTTAACCATTATCCTGTTATTGCAAGCTGGGACTTGCCCAGTTAGTTTCCAGGTACATCCAACTTTGGATTCCCTTATCAATCACTGCTATAGTCTGTCTGTGGTACTGGTGAGATATCAGAGCCATATCATGGGAAATGGTGGGGGGTCGTATCGGTTTGTAGCAGGATGGCTGGGCAGGCTCACTGCAATATATGGCAACTCAGCAGTAGCATTGCTGTCTTGCATGCAGCTTGAACATTTTGCACTGCCTTTGTTTCTACTGTAGATGCTTCAGATGAAGAGGGTCTGGAGGCAGATTTGTCTTTCATTGGTTCCCACGCTTTTGCCCGCATGGAGGGAGACGTTGATAAACAGAGACGCCTCATCCTTCAGGGACAGTTGTCTGAGGCAGCCCTGCAAAAACAGCATCAGAGGAAGTGAGAATTTCCTTGTCCGTATCACTGTTTTGTGTTAGGGGTTCATAGGACCAGCCCTTACGAGATTTTGTAAAGCCTGATCTGGCAGGAGGTGTCACCTTGGATTGCTGTGGGAGCCTTTTTGGCCTGAAGGTAGAAGGGAAGGGCAGCAGGAGGAGAAGGGAAGCTACTGCCGAACCCACTAGGTACCCAGTGCTTCCCGGTAGCTGCCTCCTCTCTTTGCCACAAGATGTCACACTCTGTCACCACTTTTTATAGTGGAGTCACCTGCTTCCGAAGATCTGGGCAGATAGCACAACTCCACCCTCTTTCAAAACGTACAGATAAATAAATGAATGCTAAGACGGTTTCTCATTTTTTTCCTCCCCTTTTTTCCCTGATTTTTCTTTTTTCTGTGTTTTAAAACACTTAGATGGAGGTATTTAACTTCTGAGATGTGAAAAAAGCAAGATCTTTTCAGCCCAAATGCAATGCCACTAACTAAAATTACAACTTGATGCATATTCGTTGCCCCAGTGAAAATCATTAATTATATAAGTAATCAAAATATTAAAACTAAATCAAAAGACTAAGGCACAATTTCTTTTCTTTTTTCCCCCAACATTTAACAACTTGACACTTGCTACACAGATCAGAAAACTGCAGCATTAGAGAGAGGGTTCAGTTAGAGCTTGTTTTGTTCTTCCCTTCCCATATACATTTTCAGACTTCTAATGCTAATCCAGAGGGAAATCGATCTGACCAGATTTTTTTTCTACCTTTCCAGTTATAATCGCTGGCTGTGTCAGGCAAGAGCTGAAGACCTCTCTGATATTGCTTCTCTTAAAGCCTTGTACCAGACAGGTGAGTTCAGGGTAGCAATGACTGATGTGAAAAAATACAAAATAAAAGTATCATTCTTTCTTTGATCTTGAGTAGACAATATGTCATCTTACTATAGGATTCTATTATGTTGGTATATAGAACTGGGCAATGTCTCTGCAGCAAGGCAGGAATTCACTCTTGATTTTCAAGACTCTAAACTGATAAACTCCCAAGCTACTGTGCTTTAACAGTCTGAGGGTACATGCATATCCTGAATTATCTGTAGCTTTAGGTGTAAAGCACTACTGTTAGATTAAGTCAGTGCATAAAGTGCTCTGTGTGAGCTAATTCGGACCAAAAGAACTATCCCCAGCCATCTGCTACAAATAAATGTAGCTTCAGTTGATTAATGCAGAGAATGAGCAGTTACCAAAGCAACTTTTAACGCAGCTTTCTTGAACAAAATACCTTGCTTTATTTCCCTCAGGTTAACTATGTTGCTTTCCTCAGTATGTGTCTGCTATTACTAATGGCTGAGAACCATCATGCCACACCAAGTTCAATTGTTAGGGGGATTAGGGAGAGAGTCAACAACACAGTGGAGAGTTCAGTGGAGAAAAAAATAGCTGCAAGGTTCTTGCAACTTGGGAAGCTGAGATGGATTCTTTGGTTCACTTTTACTCTTTAGGTAGCGTTGTACTTGGATGTAAAAACTTGCTGTAGTCTCAGTGACTTGTTGATGTTTTGCACCATGACAGGAAGAAAGAGGCAAGTAGCCAGGCTCTCAAAAGCATAGCTGTGTTTCTGCAGAGAAAGTCTGTTCAGCGCTTTGGCTGATAGCTTCAGTTTCCTGAAAATCCAGGGCTGCAGGAGATCTGTGAGGTGTGCTCTGGAAATCTCTGCATTAGATTTCAGAGCCTGGTTTCTAGGAAGAAGATTACTTTGGTGGTAGAACTGAAACTGAAGGGTGGTTGTGTTCAGGGTTTTTAAATAGAAATCATGTTATTACCTGAGATTTAGGTAAATGTGGAATACACAGGCAACATAAAATTGGAGTCCTTTAGACTGAAATTTCTCACATTTCACTCATTTTTGGGTCAGAATAGGTACTAGTATAGTGAGAACAGTAACTAAATGTTATTTCTTCTGTTGCCAAGATGAAACTGAACATTGCAGAAGTTCTGAGCTGTGGCTGGTTCTCCCTAGTTTGAAAGGCACCAGCTTCAACGCCTGGCACAACTTAGAGAAGTTTAGAGACAGATTTTTTTTTTCTTCTGTAGGTGTAGATAACTGCGGACGCACAGTGATGGTGGTGGTTGGAAGGAATATCCCTGTAACACTGATAGACATGGAAAAGGTAAGGCTTTGCAAAACCAGAGTTTCAGGATTCAAGAGTATAACTTAAAGGGTAATTCAATGTTAATACTAGAAACATCTATAGAAGGCTTGAAAGATTCAGCAGAAACTGTTTTTATAGGTAGATGAAAATTAATTCCCTTGTGAAGCTTTGTGTGTGTTGGGATGGGTTTTTTTGAAGGAGGAACTGGACTTTTTTTAGAAAACAAGCCTAAACATGGGCTCCTTTGTTTTCTCAAGGAGGACACTGCCAAGACATGGATAACTGAATGTAACAAATCAAATCAGTTTTTCACAGCAACAGGAAGAATTTATGGCCATCTCTGTTGTCAGCTAGACAAAAAAAGACATCTAAGTTATTACAGCCGAGTCGAACGCTTGCAATGTTCACTTTGCTTTTGTAGCTGAAACCGGATGCCACCCAGCCTCATGGTTCCTGATCTGTGAATGAATGAAAACAGATAAAGGTGTAATACAAATGAAAGTGTTCTCTGCAAACACAAATAACATTTCTTCCTCTCTCAGGCTCTTCTGTATTTCATCCACGTCATGGATCATATTGCAGTGAAGGAATACGTCCTGGTGTACTTCCATACACTCACAAATGATTACAATCAACTAGACTCTAATTTCTTGAAGAAGCTGTATGATGTTGTCGACACCAAGTGAGTGTCAATAAGAAAAGAACCCCTTCTGCTCTTCCTCTGTGCTAGGCTAATGTTTGCTGTTTCCTATCTACATGAGAGTTTTACTGGGGCAAAGATCTAAATGAATACAAAAGAGAAGAAGAGGCAAGATGTATTTTCTGTTCTTAAAACTATCAAACCAGGAAACTCTGTCCTCTGTAGTCTCACTTCTGGAGCTGTTGGAGAGGTGAATACTGGGTGTATTGTCTGTGTTTTCTGGATCCTGGCTCCATTAAAAATTGTGAGGGAAGAGGCTTAGGTGACATTAACGATCATAATTTATCCCTTAATTCTCACTGTCCATGTAAGACTGCAGGCCATGATGTCTACATGAAAAATAATCATTCTGCTTTTTTTTTTTTTTCTTTATTGTCTGGTATCTGGCCTTGTATTGCATCTAACTTTGTAAAATTACATTGCAGGCACTTAAGCAAAATGACCTATGTTGATAGTTGGGATGCATAATGAGGTTAATCAGAAGTCTCTTCTAAATACTTTTTTACGTTTCTCCAAACCAGGTACAAGAGGAACTTGAAGGCACTGTATTTTGTCCACCCAACATTTCGTTCAAAGGTGAGGTAAATAACACAAAAGAAAAGTGTATTTTGTGTGGTGGTGGAGTAGAGTGCAAGACTGCAGTATGAGGAACATGGGGGTATACAGAAGACTTCCAGAATCAAGCAGTAGCTTCTGGATCCACGATGAGAATTTGAAATTCATCCTTAGATACAGATGTAGTCTCCCAACCTTACTGGCAAGCTGAACCTTAGAGCACAGACAGCTGTACTGCAGTGTTTTCGCATGTGCTCGTAACAGAGAGAGGTGGAAGCTTTGGATCTTGTTTCTTTCAGAGAAAAAACGTTCTGTCCCTTTTTCTGCCATCTTCTTGGCAGGGTGAAGAGCTATGACCAAAACCTCAGGGAATTCCTTCTTGTGTAGTTGATATCCTGGATGTTCTACCTTTTCTTGCCCCACAAGAGATACTGCATGTATGCTTAAGAGCCACCCTACTAAGGGGCAGAGGGCGGTGTGTCGAGCAGCAATGAGATTAGCTAGGATTAGGGAGTGTAGAGTAGCAAAGAAAGATAGGAAGAATGCCTTTGTGATGGAGTACAGAAAAATCCTGTTTCTGCCTTCAGGAGATGAAGAACTGAACTCTCCAAGCACTGATATACTGTCTGTGGACCAACAGAAGATGGTGCTCACTCCCTTCTGTACTTTGTGCTCATGTTTCAGCGGTATTATGAGTACTTCAGATGAATTATGTGTCAGCAGCAGCCCTTCCTAGAATTTGTGTTGGTCTTATTTAAACAGTTAGAAATGTGATCCTCCATGTTCACAGCAGATTAACCTCTTTGTTTATTCTGTTTTTTGCTGACGTTGATCAAACTTGGGAACATTTATACGTCTGGAAAAAAACATCTGTTCACACATGTTCAGCAAGAATTTCTTTAACTGCTGAATTTCCAGAGTCTGTCCTTTGTCTTTACAGATGGGACACCATGAGACTTTGGGCTTCACAGAATGTCAGGGGTTACAAGGGACCTTAAAAGTCATTTAGTCCAATCCCCCTGCCAGAGCAGGATCATCTATGTAGACGAGACAGAGGCTTCCCAACAGCCTACCTTCCAGTTTGTGTCAGGATATTAATTATTCCCATATGGTACAGGTCTGAAGTCTACACTTATTGCTTCTAGCTCTTATTCTGGCAGCTAGTGTAGACCATTACTAAGGTCACAAAGCTAAGTAGAAAAATCAAAAGTCAGAAGTACCCAGTGGTTTATATTCCCAGCAGTTTTATCTCCCTCCTCTCTTCCCATACATTTCCATTTGGCTGAAAAAGGTGAGAGGGTTTTTCTTTTGTTGTCATTGGATAATAACTCAGCTTTGCCAGTCCATTACCATGTTCTCTGCCTCTTTGGGAACTGCAGAGAAACTCAGTGGGGCAAGCAGATAGTTGGTGAGAAACAGGGAGGGTGAGAGACTCTAACTTGCTGGAAACAGAATTGGTTTGTATCCCATTCTAGCAGAACAGCTGGAGGAGAAAGAGGAGAATGTGTGTCCAGGTCTTGCTGCCAAGCATTTTCCCTAACTGAAAGGCAAGTGGGATTGCTGCTGGCTGTTATAGAGACTATCAGATCATGAAAAATGATGGGGAATACGCAGCAGAAAGAGCAGGTGGCTGCTAAGAGGGAATTCTTATCCTCTCCTTCTCCATTTCCAGTTATTTCAGGGCTTTTGTCCCCATGGACAATTAGAATCATAGAATCAGTTAGGATTGGAAGGGACCACAAGGATCATCTAGTTCCAACCCCCCTGCCATCGCCAGGTACACCCTACCCTAGATCAGGCAGGCCAGAGCCTCATCCAGCCTGGCCTTAAACACCAGGGACGGACCCTCAACCTCCTCCCTGGGCAACCCATTCCAGACTCTCACCACTTTCATGCTGAAGAACTTCCTCCTCCTCATGTCCGGTCTGAATCTCCCCACCTCCAGTTTTGCTCCATTCCCTCTAGTCCTGTCACTACTTGATAGCTTAAAAAGTCCCTCCCCAGCTTTCTTGTAGGCCCTCTTCAGATACTGGAATGCTACAAGTAGTCACCTGGGAGCCTCCTCTTCTCCATCCTGAACAACCCCAACTCTTTCAGTCTGTCCTCATAGTAGAGCTGCTCCAGCCCTCTGAGCATCCTTGTGGCCCTTCTCTGGACATGCTCCAGCATCTCCACATCTCTCTTGTAACAGAGGCTCCAGAACTGGATGCAGTACTCCAGGTGGGGTTTCATCAGAGCAGAGTAGAGGCCCTTCCCTGGCCCTGCTGGCCACACTTCTCCTGATGCAGCCCAGGCTCTGGTTGGCTTTCTGGGCTGCAAGTGCACACTGCTGGCTCATGTTGAGCTTCTCATCCATCAGCACCCTCAAGTCCCTCTCCTCAGGGCCGCTCTCCAGCCAGGCACTGCCCAGCCTGGATTTGTGCTTGGGATTGCCTCAACCCAGCTGCAGGACCTTGCACTTGGTCTTGTTGAAGCTCATGAGGTTGGCTTGTGCCCACCTCTCCAGCCTGTCCAGGTCCCTCTGGATGGCATCCCTGGCCTCCAGCATGTCTGCTGCACTACACAGCTTGGTGTCGTCAGCAAACTTGCTGAGGCTGCACTCAATGCCTCTGTCCATGGCACCAACAAAGATGCTGAACAAGACTGGTCCCAGGACTGATCCCTGAGGGACTCTGCTTGTCACTGCCTCCACTGGGACATGGACCCACTGACAGCCGCTCTTTGGGTGCAGCCATCAAGCCAGTTCTTTATCCATCCAGTGGTCCACTCATCAAACCCATGTTTCACTAGCTCAGAAGCCACAAATACCTTCCAAAGTGTTTGGCACATTGATCTTCCTCTCTGAAGCACTGACTGACTTCTCTAGAAGTAGGGGAAAATACCCCTCCTCTCAGATGCAGGAGGAAGACCTGCTGCATGATCATGCAGCTTCCCAAACACATTGTCCTTGCACCTAAATCTCATTCTTCACCCTCTGATACAAACTGCTTTACAGCTGCCTTGAAGGATGGCTGACATCCCTTAGAGTTGCTTTGCTTATTTCTGAGCTAAAAGTGATCAAGAATTTTTTTCGTCATGTCTTTTGGAAACTTGTGTGCCCCTAGAAAACAAGCATGGTTTCAATGTACTTTATGGTGCCAACCATGATTATTTGGTTTCTAGATACAAAAGTGGTTTAAATTATGTGTATGAGCCAGCAGCATGCCCAGGTGGCCAAGAAGGCAAACAGCATCCTGGCCTGTATCAAGAGTAGTGTGACCAGCTGGACCAGGGAGGTGATTGTGTCCCTGGACTCAGCACTGGTGAGACCACACATTGAGTACTGGGTTCAGTTTTGTGGCACTCACTACAAGAGGTGCTGGAGCAGGTCCAGAGATGGGCAGTAAAGCTGGTGAAGGGTCTGGAGAACAGGTCCTGTGAGGAGCAGGGCCCTCAAGGTGCACAAGGAGGGTTTACATTGGACATTAGGAGGAACTTCTTTACTGAAGGCATTTTCAAACACTTAGAAGAGGCTCCTCAGGAAAGTGGTTCAATCCCCATCCCTAGGGGCATTTCAAAGACAGAAAGCTGTGGTGCTCAGAGACATGGTTTAGTACCAGAGTTGTGGTAGTTAGATAATGGTTGGTTCAATGATGGTGAAGATACTTCCCAAGTGAAACAATTCTCAGATTCTGAGGATAACTGCCTGTCTAGAATATATGAGTTTGGGTATGCAGGGAGGAGGATTCGTTACTCTGAAACATGGAGTAACTGAAGCAGGATGTGTCACTGCACAGTCCATACCTGTAGTCTGGCCCTGCCTTTATTCATGTGTCGATGTTAGCGTTCTTGAGATCTGTGAAGACTCTGATTCTCTTGTGCTGCTATACCGAAACCATTGTGAGGAAATCGCAGCACAAGCAACAATTATTCTTTAAGCTGACAGTAACTGTGGTTGTTTGGATACTGAGGTGATAATTACAGACTGGGAACAGAATCACAGAGTGGATAAGGGTTGGAAGAGACATCCAGAGATCTAGTCCAAACCCCTCCCCCCCCTTGCTAGAGCAGACTTACCTGGAGCAGATAGCACAAGAAAGCTTCCAGGCAGCTTTGGAAAGTCTCCAGAGAAGGAGACTCCATAACTGCTCCGGGCAGCCTGGTCCAGTGCTCTGGCACCCTGTAAATAATGAAGTTTCTCCTTAAGTTCAAGTGAAACATCCTGTGTTCTAGTTTGGGCACCACTGAAAAGAGCCCAGCCCCACTCTGTTGACCTCCACCCTTTAGATACTGATAAGCATTGATAAGATTCCCTCCAGGCTATAGAGCCTCAGATCTTTTTCTTTAAAATAATTTATTCAAGCAGATAATTTTTATTGATTATTTCAAACTCTCTCTCACTTCAAGGGTTTTCTTGTGGTGTTCCTTCTTTTCTGTGAACTTAGTGCTGTCAAAGAATCGCAGAATG
>VWYK01125381.1:0-10643 GCA_013399775.1 Semnornis frantzii | reverse complement strand
AGCCTGTAATGCCCCTCTCCTGATAGCTATATGATGAATCTTCCGAGTGATGTATCTGCTCAGTGAATGTGGCACAATTCACTTGGTTTGTAATTCTGTCATTCCCACAAAGCCTTTGGTATGAAATGGCCAATATTAAAGCTGTCTCCACTTTGTCGCAGCATTTTGGTGAGTGGGTAGTGAAAGCTAACAGAGACTTGTGAGCAGACTCCAGTAAGAGGTTGTAGTTGAATCAGGCTACTTCATGAAAACAAACATAATCACTATAGTATTTCATACGCAAGTATTTGAGGTTAAAACTGAGGCAGTAATGCTATATACCATCATCCTGAGGAACTTACTGCTGCTAGTAGTGCTCAGTGTTAATATGGAATTATCTGCAGTTCCACCTGTTCCTGTGGGGAATGAACAAGTCACCACTCTCTCTAGTCCTGCAATCAACTTGCAAGATGATCTCAAAACAACTGTTTCTGCTTCAATCCAAGCTGCCAACATATATCATGTATCCATCAGGATAACTTGAGAAATATGAATTCAGCAAATTTAATTTGCTTCCAAGTAGGCTGCCAACATAACCTATATGATACCTGCTTGTTATTCTCTTCACCTCCTAAGACTGAACATTTCAGATGCCGAAAANTTATTCTCTTCACCTCCTAAGACTGAACATTTCAGATGCCGAAAAAGGGCAGCAAAGCACCCCAGTGACCTGTCAGATGTTCAGGAAAGGATTGGCAGATACACTCTGAAAGGACTGCTCCTATCACTTGACTGTCCTTCCAGATACTGATAGACAAAGCTTCCAAGAATATACCAGAAGACAACTCACCTTCCTACACATTTTGCATTCCCTTAAGGGCTGTTAAAAATAATCAAAGTTTGCACACAACATCACTTCAGAAACTCATTTTAAATACACTGCTAATAAACAAAATCCATGTTCATCTCGATAAACAGTACAAGTTTCAGTAAATCCTTGCTTTATTCTGGATATTACTCTTTCTGCTAAAAGTTAAGTGCTTTTGAACTAGCATACATTTCCTTTAACCCTGCTCTTGTGCATAACATTGTGACAGGAAGCATCAATATGCTGTTCCAGTCCCTCGAATTTGGGATTACAACTTTTGCTTATTCCATATGGTGGTTCAGTATGTCGTGAAGCAGGAAGACTTCCAGATGCCTGCTAACTATACAGTGTTACTCATTTTAAAGGCAGGTTGGTTTTCACCTCACACTTGAAGAGGCTGCAATGCAGTGAAGAAAAAAAATAAGGCAGAACTTGGGCTAACATTTCAGATCACAAATACTGGGAGCATGTGATTTTGTCGCTAATGACAATCTAGTTGAGTCGTTAAAGTCATGTTACTATCTGCATGAAGCCTAGGCAGGCTTCTTAAGTGCCATGAACTCAAAGGTTTACATTTTTATGAAGATATACTGCTCTAGAAGCATGAACTTTAAACTGTAAGGAAGAGGGATAGGCTGTGGCATCTATTATTGACACAACCATCTATTAACTGAGCAGCCTAATAGCTAGAGGCTACTCTTCTGACTGGTGACAAAAATGTTAACATTTTTATCAGGTATGTAACATTTCTCCACAAAATTAAGGGTTATAACATGTTGCATACACTTAAGGTCTGATTTTTTAACTGCAGACAAGAAAATGAAGGCAAAGGACAGAAATTAAATATGGAGTGTAGTTTGGTCTCATCTAGATGTAGGTAACAGAAAAACTCAACTATGGGGTTTGTACTGCAGGTGTCATTATGGATATGGCTATTCCATGCTCTGAAATTGAACATACAAAATAATAGAATAGTTTAGGCTGGAAAAGGCCTTTAAGATCATGAAGTCCAACCACTAACTATCAAGCTACACCATGTATCTAAGCACCATATCTCATGTCTTTTGGATACCTCCAGGGACGGTGACTCTACCACTTCCCTGGAACACACTGCCCAGGGATATGAAATGACAACCCTTTTGGTGAAAAAGTTTTTCCTAATGTCCAATGTAAATTCGCCAACACAACTCTAGTTCTGCCACTTAGTATTTGGGAGAAGTGAGAAGAGAGGCTTGTGGTACAGCACCAACTTCATTTCCTTTTCAACTTCATAAACAGAGTGCTAGGTTTCAAACATAAGCCTGCTCCAGAATACTTTTACACACGTCTCCCTCTACAGCTATACATCCCATATACATTTTGTATCTTGTATGTATACATCAGGTGCACCTGTCGCTAAGCCTATGACTTTGTACAGAATTACACAAACATGCCCTCTGATTTGGTATACAAGCAAATGGATGGAAACTGCCCACAGCTCTAAACCACCAGTTACTGTCTTCAATAAGCCTCCTATGTATCATAGAAGACTTGCACTAGAAGTCTGCTTAATGCTGTTCTGTAACTAAACAAATATCATCTGTAAAAGCTTTAAAAATTTCAGCAAATGTTAAAAACTTGTGTTTTACAATGTGTAGCACAGTAGTGGTAATGCAGTGTGAAATCAACTGGAGTAGCAGTACTTTCCAGCCATCCTGGAGCTAAAGAAGCAAAAATGTTTTAGCAAATACAAAGATCATGGTTTGGGGCAAGAACTTTTCAGAGAAGTACACAGACCCCAAGGAGCACTAAAACACATAAAACAGGGTGGGTAAAAGGAACTATGCAAATCAACAAACCTAAGTAGATTCAATTCATGCACAGTTTGCAGAAGTCTTTATTTGCCCAGCAGCTACATCCATGCTCCTACCTTTGGTTGTAGAGCTATGTTGCTTTTGCAGCCCTAGCCTGGTTCTACCCTTCATAAATTGCAGTGAACATGCCTTTCTCTTGTCCACCACAGCCTCTTTTCTTTGTCTTCATCAAGTTACACAACATCAGTATAAATATTTGTGTCAAGTACAAGGTAACTTACATTTTGGTCTGCAGCACATGTATCTCAGTGTGCTCCCTGCACAGTCAACCAAATGAAGGGGAGGAAGAAAGGAAAAGAAGACCAGAACTAGACCAGAAAATTATTCTTAAGAATTCTACCCAATGACAGATAATAGGTTTTTTCTATGTACATGCTAGCTAATAATAGGCCTGAGAATCTGTCAGAGTTAGATCGAGGGGAAAAAAGGCAGGACACAGGAAATTTAAAGACAAGGCCAAAAAAAAGAAGGAACAAAACACCAAGCAAAACACAAAACAACAACAAACCACACCACCAACAACAACAAACCCCAACCTCTGGCTAGCTTTGACTGGTACAGGGCTATCCACCAATACAGGAACATCACAGCCACGCTCTTCCTGACCCTATTGTATTAAGAAGCTGCCGCCAGGCAGGGAGCTGACAGTGCTTACCACTGCATCAGTGGTAAAAAGCTCGCTGCAGCCATTATCTCAGTATATACAGCACTCAGGTGAGCATTGGGTACAAGAACACACAGTCCACTGCACTCCTGTATCAGCCTTCTCAACAGTGCAGCAAGGTTATAGGCAAGAAACAAATCAAGTTACAAGCACCTGCATGTGCTGCAATAATCTCCTCTGACACAACAGATCACGTACCACTGAGAGACAGATTTTTACCCCAACTCTTTAGAATGCTGTGGGATGGATTCTGCATACCTTTATAAGCATTTAAGTAAAGGGTGGAATATTTTCAAGTCTTACTCCACTTTCAGTGTAATAGGTGAGAGAGCCAGGGAAACTGAAGGGCTTGACTGTTCCTTTCTGGATTCTGGATGAGTGGTAGGAGGCAGAGACCTGAAACACTAGTTTATGTCACCTGAAAAATGTTATTTAATACTGGTACTGCAGTATTTCACTAGTTTTGTATGTTCTACCTGTCTTTAAGTAATAGACACTGGCATTACTTGAACATGAGATTAAAAACTAAAGAACAGTATTTTCTATTCAAAGACACTTCTCACAGTAATATTGAAAATTCATTTATCTCAATGCAATAGGAGACACATATCTACTACTAGCTCCCTTTCAGATACACCATTGCACACATTGCTGGTAAGAAACATTACGACAGACCATCTGGCTATCATCTGAAGAGCTACCAAATAGTTTTATGTAGAAGACTCATCTTTTACCACCAAAGATCTGTGTGAAACAGAAGCACTTGTTAATTCAGATACCATCAGGCAACGCAGCTTTGTGTATTTCGATTAGACCAGTTCTGAAAGGAAAAGCCAATTCTTCAAGTCAGCCCTTTTGCCATACAGAAGATTGACCATGCCATTTCCTCCCTGTCCCCCACTTCCACTTTTGCCATCCTCCAGTATTCAAATGGTTCCATGCATTTTCATTAACACAATTAAAAAAGAACATCATTTCTTCTAACACACACCCCAAAAAACAAGGGGGTGGAGGGGTAGAGGGGAGTTGGAAAACTCGCTTCCTGCTTTTGCTGCTTTATTTCCAAAGCTAAGCAAGCCCAGCTGCTCAGGAAATACCATTGTAATGAACACATTATTGAACATGGAAGAATCAATCGAAGTTTCTGTCAAAAATTTCACATGCTGCAAACAGGCCAGAAAACAAATGGCTCTTATGAAATTCTTCTCGGCCACCTTTAACAACTTCATCTTCCAAAAAAAAATCTGAGCACATGATCTAAATTTAGGGGGGAAAAAAGAGTAATCATCACACATAAAAGAAATGAATGAGTAGCAAGCCAAGAGCTCTCCATTACTAACACCCGACATAACACTACTGTTTTCTAGATATTGCACTTACCCTAGACTACATGGAGAAAAAAATTAGTAAAAACTGCCTCCTTTCAACCAGCAAAGCCTACTCATCTCGTGACTAGTTTCATCTCAGATTTTTTTTAACTGTCAATAAATGTGTCAAAACATAAAAGGCAGTAACTATTTGAAAGGGCAACTTCAGCCTACTTAGTTATAAATATTTCAATACTATGGGGGTTTCACTTACTCAGCTGACAGTGATGAACAATTCTATGATGCCAAAATTCCTACAGCTGCTAAGGGCCCTCAACTATAGCTATGATGAAGAAATTTCCCTGAACACCTATGCTTTTTCCTGGGAAACTTGGCATTCAATACAAATATTTTCATCAATCTTTAAGGAGAACATTAAGGGGTAGTAAATACCACATCTACAGCTGTCTAATGGCAAGGAAGGAGGCAGAATAGGATTTCTCTTGGAGGTGCACAAAGCACAGAAAGCAGCAAGCAAAAAATAATCAGATAGATATTGGAAGAAAAAAAAACCCACAACCACTACCAAAACTTCCCAACCAACAAAAAACACTAAGCAAAACTAAGCAAAAAAAATCCCACACCAATCACCACACTTGATCGCAGTAGCTGTAGATCAGAACAGACTGCTGAAAGAAGTTGTGAAGCCTCCATGTTCCAAGGTGGTTCTGCTTTTCATGGGGTCTAGTTCGCCCGAGGAACTCCTGAGGTCCCTTTTCAGCAGCTCCAATTCTGTGACTAAAATACTAGGTTTCACATGTCCCAGTGTAACATATTGGCCTGCTTATGGTTTTGCTTGTGATTTTCGTAATGCTGTGCCACTCTGAGGCGGTAAACGTCTGCAAAGTCTGTTCCCTCCTTGCATGAGCAGATGGAATGCAATTGCCTATTCAGCTCCTTTATTGAAGCAAATCATTGGGATTCTTACTAACTTGCCAGAAAAGCCTTTCAGCAGCATTCAAAACCCTACAATTCAGATCTTGCAACACAAAAGAGGATACTATGAAACAGAAGCTGTTGCAAGATACATACTCCTCCATTACTAAGCTTAAATAAAATTTTGCTGGGTTTTCCTATTTCTTTCCCAACTATCTGCACCCCATCATAGTATCACCTCATGGAACTTCCAGGATATTTCATTTGACAGTAAGCAAAGCTTTACATTTGCTTTGTGTGCAAATGTTACATCTGATTTGTGCGCAGGTAGAAACTCAACTGTTCCTAGGAAAGGTGCCATCTCCTTGAAAAACCCTAGACTTCCACAGGATAAAAAAACTATTGACTATGAAAAATGAACCTCTGACCCACAGGGTACAGTATATTGAACAGAAAAGTACCCTCAAACACTTAACTTCTCCACCCCACCCCCCCCATCCCACAATTGAGAAGACAAATCTCTTTACAACAAAACACCACCAAAGCCTTTCCTGCCCTCTCTCCCTTCATGGATGCCCAAAATATTTTGCTTAGAGTTATTTCTACAAGCTATAACACTAACCACACATCAGCTTAGGCATAGAAAGCCTTTAAACTGCACTAGACACATGTTTCCTTCACTTGCTCAGGAGATGTTAAGACTCACCTAAATTCACAGATACAGCCAAGTTAGCAACTGACAGGTTTTTTCCTTCTGTGGAACAAGTATTTTAAAGGACATACATATTTTCTATGCACAGAAAGTTGCTAAACTAACAGGTACTTTAAGAACAACTTATAAAAGGATCATTTCTATACATATTTGAACCTCTTAAAATACAGTAAAAGGCAAGTCACTACATGGACCATTGAAAAGTCTCACAAGAAGCAGGGTCTCTCAGATATCTGGATAAAGAAAGTCAACTAATCCTGGGCACACAGGCAGTGCTTCATTATTCCACAGTTTGAGACGCTGAGAAAAACTTAGTACCTTGGTGCTTAGAAATGAAATGCTAATTTCAAGTGAGATCCAGAACACTACAATAATCAGAAAAACACTACTGAAACGCCATCACACACACACATTAATCCACAGACAATCTTACATATTGAATACTCAGAGGGCTGAAGCAGCTCTCCTATGAAGACAGAATGAGAGAGTTGGGGATCTTCAGCCTGGAGAATAGAAGGCTTTCAGGAGACCTTATAGTAGTCTTCCAGTATCTGAAGGGGGCCTACAGGAAGACTGGGGAGGGACTATTGACAAGGTCTTGCAATGACAGGACATAGGGCAATGGGTTTAAACTGGAAGAGAGTGGATTTAAACTGGATGTTAGGAGGAAGTTCTTTGCAGTGAGGGTGGTGAGGCACTGGCACAGGTTGCCCAAGGAGCAGTGGCTGCTCCCTCCCTGGAGGTGTTCAAGGCCAGGTTGGACAAGGCCTTGAGTAACCTGTACTAGTGGGAGGTGTCCCTGCCTATGGCAGGGGGTTGGAACTAGATCTTTGAGGTCTCTTCCAACCTTACCATTCTATGATTCTATGAATTGCTGTAATGTCAGAAAGCCACCTTGGACTCCGACAAGCACATGTGCCAGTACAGGATAACAAATTCCAATTAGGCAAAAGAACCTGAATTGTTGTCATGATCAGGTAGAGTATGATGACTCAGAAAGCTATTTCCAAAAGATGGGCAACAAAGAAGCACTGTTCAGAGAAACTGTCTTCTGTGATTTCACTCACAGAGATTGTGTTTAACAGTGCAAAGTATCTTCGCCTTCACCCAGAAGCACTTGTTTTATCAGTGGCACCACAACAAAAGTTTTGCAGATGCACAGACCCGTAGATATTCCATCACAAACTTCACCAACTATGTGGTTGCAGACTTTTACTTAAGCCAACAGATCTCAGGGGAGTTTGTTGCCAAGTAATTTATGTAATACACTTAACTACACTGAGGACAGCTGAAGCTGTATTTTTGCTACATTCTGTTCTGCAACAGTTTGTTACACTAAGTACACAGAACAGCTATCTATACTATCTTCTTACAATGAGTAGAAGTTTAACATACCTACCATATACTGAAGGTAAAAACAATGGTAATTCAGTCTTGGTGCTCTTTCAGCCCAGGACCCTCACAGGTCATCTGGGAACATTCAGAACTCTCACATTAGCTGCACTACATAGTAGTAGGCCACCCTATGTACTACAGCATCTACACACCTAGAAAAAAAAAATTGGTATGTCTCAATACCTTGTATTCCGAGCTCGGACAGACAGTTTAATCAACTGGAAAGATGTCAGGATTCAAAAGCATTGCTTGTTAACATAAAGTCCACAGGTAGATGAAACATGGAACTATAGCAAGAACTAGAGTTCAGCACTGGACAGGCAGTCCAAGGAGAACCCTTTGGTTATCACTAGCATTAGAACAAGCTTACTGCATACACACTAGCCGGACTTCCATGTTCTCTTTTGCATTGGGCTTTAGCCACTTGGTAGTCAAGTTATTCCTGGTGTTAGCAACTGCCATATCTAACTTCATTAACAGGGGGGTGTGAATCTTTTTTTTCCCAGTTCCAAAAGGTGTAAGCTTCATACAGGTGATGTGAGTCAGCATTCTGACCTCTAGTAAAAGGCTAGCCATTTAGACAGCATTCATTAGAGCCCCAAAACACTGCCCCAGTCTGTGTTACATGACTGGGTCACACAATTTGTTGCATGAGGATGCTGATACCTGTGCATCCTTCCATTTAGCTTGCGTTTATACCTCAGAGAGGGGTTTAAGTAAATTTCCTGTAAAAACAAAAGAAGTCCAGAAAACTTCAGTAGTCTGCTGTTCCTATTTTGAACTATTCTTTTAATGTGAAGACACAGTGTTTGCTGATGGTCCTGATGACCTAGCAGAAATTAACTTTTGTCATAAGAGTCTCTGAAGTTACAACCTTGTCACAGAACACGCTTTGTGAACTGCAGTTTGGAAGATCCTGAGGAGTACAAGAAAACAAAATAAACAATCATTTTGTGGCTGAGGATTAAAAGGCTGCTGCTTTTAAATTGAGATTAGTCACAACAGATGAAAGCCAAAAAGATAATGCATTTGCCTTCCTGAGAGGAGAGAATGTGATATATATTTTTTAAAAAACAACACTCAAAAATTCAGTTCTTCTCCACCCTGCAAAGCAATGAATGGTTATATTTTCCCTTCCCTTCTTATAAGGAAAGGATTTTCAAGTATGCTCCTTCGGCTTTTACCACGGCTTTAATGTCCAAGTTAAACAGCTTGCTCTTGGTATTTATGACCTCAAATACTAACAGGTAACCACTGTGAAGAAATTCTGAACTGGATGATTTACACCTGCTTGACTCTAATGACAGCTTTGTAGAATTGTTAACCTATACACTTTTGCTTTCACAATGATTCACAATTTTTGTCACAGACAAGTTCCCAGAGTTAAACCTTACTGTAACTACAAAATCAGAAGTTTAGAAGATACTCATTAGATGTTATTTCACCAGGGAAGGCCACAAGATGCAGTCCTGGTAAACACTTGTGATCTACCTCTGAAGCAAATGTGCAGTACGCTACTCTCACTCACACAGTAATCTCAAAATGCTCAGCCCATCTCTATGAATATTTAATAGGTTCTGCTGTTCTATTCATACAATTACTATAGAATACAATTTAAACTCTAAAATGCGTTCTAAGTAATTCCACTACAATAACCTATGATAAAACTCAGCCAAGGTTGCCTGTGAACTTCTTACCCAACACATCTGAATCAAGACAGAATCAAATAAATGAACAAAGGAGGTGAATAAAGCTAACTGTTACAGCTTTGCACTGGAGCGGACCAAGTACATGCCAAGACTCAGTGAGTTAACGTAGACGAGTTGCAAGCAGCAAGTTCTTTGAATCCTCATTCAGTACTTTTTGATCATATTGTCACAAAGAGTTGTATGAGAATTAGACAAAATATTACTGAGACAAAGATTTGGACTGTATGCACAACCAAGACAGGCAAGTACTGATAAAACTTCCCCATTTCCCTACCTTCAGGCATCAAAAAGGAGTCTCCAACAAAATTTCGGAGATTTTAAATCTTCTGTTTTTAAAATAACCAATATTTTCATCAATGTTCAGTAATTCATTGAAAGCCTGCTGAATCCAGTAAGCTCATTTGAAGATTTGTCAGTTTCTTATATTTAGGCACTTAAAAGCTGTCTGGTGTTTCAATTAACTTGGGAAGTTACAAATTGCATAACCAGGATACTCTTGAATAATGTTTAATTATGACCCAAATGCTATAACAAAGGTTATCAAGTAGAGATAGAGTGAAAAAAACCACATTTTACCCATGATTTTTTTTTAAAATTTAAACTGAAATGCAGTTATTTCAGGTAATTAATCAATGAAGAAGTAGAAGACAAATATGCTGAAGAAATACTGACTTCCAGAACATATGTGGTTTTCTGACCAATTAGTGTATAAACCTTTCATCTCACCTGTGCAAAAATGAAAGCAGCCCTCACAAATCCGGTCACCCTTAGTCAGCCACTATCCATGCAAGCAATTCCACATTGGCCAAGATGCAGCAATAACATCAAAAATCAAATTATGTGAGCTTAGTCACATTTTATCCCCTAGTTCCCTCATAAAGCATCATCCGGCTGATGGTGGCTTTTTATCTAAAAATCCATGCAAAGTTGAAAGGAGGAGGAGGACAACTTAAAGAGATCTTGTTAAAGAAAGCTATACACAAAGATGATTACATCCTTACTTGCACATTTCTTTCTAGGTAATGCAAAGCAATACAGTAAACATCTGGAATATTCACTGCCAGTCGGTGATCCCAGACCTCTAGTCTGGTCTATCTGACCTTAGGGAAACAGAGTTCACCTCGCCAATGACCATATGAGACTTTCGGTGAGTTTTGGGGGTGTGTGAGTTTTTTTTTCATTTGGAGTGGTTTTCTCTGTTGGGGTTTTGTGTGTGTGTT
>VWYK01125376.1:19565-36777 GCA_013399775.1 Semnornis frantzii | reverse complement strand
ACCCTAGGGTAAGGCAGAGGGGTGGAACAAAGAACAGAAAGTCTGTGCCAAGACAGCAGACTTTCTCATCTCACATANTCACAGTATCCTGGGATGAGCAGGTCCATCCCTCTGGCATGGGCCTCTGTCCCTGTGGGTTTGTTTAAGGGACACCTGGAGTCCCTTCAACTACCACATTAATTAATGCTCAGTCTCTCACTGGGATCCTGGTTTGGGTTTGGGTGTTGCACCCATCAGCCTGGACAAGGTACCTGTGTGGTTGATGGGCTCCCTTCTCTGGTGTGGGGCAAGGATGGTTTCCATCCTATCTGTGGCCTTCAGAGCCTGACTGATTTTTGCTGTGAAATATTTGCCGCCTTGGACCTACTGCCAGGGACTAGGGGGAAGCAATTTTCAGGCCTGGCCACCCTGAAACCAGCCTAGCAAGAAAAAACCCAGGGGCTCATGGTGAATCCCAGGTGGGAGAAGAGGAGTACTGGGGTTTGGGTTGGTTTGGGGGAGGGTTTTGCATGAAGCATTTGGCTTAAGGAGATTCTACATTAAACCCAGATTGTGTACTCCTTTGTATTTCGTAGGCTTTGCTATGCTCACAACCAGGCATTGTAATACTGTAGTGTTGTAGCTTGTGAATAGCTCTTCCATTTAAACTTTCCAGTACTCCAGCCCTGGGTGTGACACAGTGTTCTTTTGCCCCAAAGGCATTGGAGCAATCTGGCCCACTTAAAATCATGACAATTTGATCAAAATTAGTTGAAAGTTACAGTTAAAACTTACGAATTGCTCTCTTACCTTTTCTCATGATACAAATTTCCTCTTATAGAATCATAGAATGGCAAGGTTGGAAGGGACCTCAAGGATCACCTAGTTCCAACCCCCTGCTCTCAAATGTCTCTTTTACATGAGAAGTTCTGTCGTCTGTCTTCTCATGCTGAGTGTAATCATTTTGGTGGTGACAGACAATTTGCCACATTTTAACACACCTTACTGTTCTGTTGAATTTTCCAATGCCAAAATGATTTCATTAATTTCCATGTGTTTGCAACATACTTGTATTAGAGGCAGTAATGAACTTCCCCTAACTTCAGCAAATCATAAAATATCTCAAGTTGGGAGAAATCCATAATGGTCATCAAATGCAACTCCCTGCTAAATTCAAAGTAACCCAAAATCAAACTATATGGTGAAGAAACATGTCCAGATAGCCCTTGAACTCTGGTGGGTCTGTCGTTTTTCCCACCTCTTTGGGAAATTTCCACCACCAACTATCCTCTCAGTGAGGAACTTTTCCTCATCTAGAATCTGAAAGTCCCCTGGCACACCTTTACTCCATTAGAAAGTGCCTAGACAATGATTATGCCATCAACTCCAAACCTTCCTTTACTTTCCACTTGAATGGTCTTGACAGGTCTCTTTCCTGTAATTAAAAATCACCATTTTAAATTTGCTGTTTAAATGCAGTATTTCTCCTGTTTCAATGAATCCAAATTCTTAAGGATCTAAAATTACTTACGTGACCTATCCCCTCAAAAATTAATTGGACTGAAAAGTTCTAAGCCTGTCTTTTAAGGGTAGTGAGGTGTCTTTTTTTTTCTTTTCCAATCTTGATCTGTGTTGCATTGAAGCGTACTTAATTTGAAATTAATTTTGTTTTATGTCTTGCCTTAAAGAGAATTAAATTGTTCAAGTTAAAAGAACATTATTTAGTTTTGTTGGTTGGGTTTTTTTGTTTGTTCGTTTGGGGTTTTTTTTTTGGGGGGGGAAGGGTTGTGTTTATGAAGGGAAACACAAATTAGCAGAAGGCACGCCCTGTGTGCTGAGGGGACAAGAAATTGGTGTCTTTACTTGTCCTCCAGAGGACAAACCAGCTTTCTAAACAAACAGCCAGCTGTCACCTAGAATCATAGAATTCCAACCAGATTGGAAGAGACCTCCAAGCTCACCCAGCCCAACCTAGCACCCAGCCCTAGCCAGTCAACCAGACCATGGCACTAAGTGCCCCAGCCAGGCTTTGCTTCAACACCTCCAGAGACAGCGACTCCACCATCTCCCTGGGCAGCCCATTCCAATGCCAATCACTCTCTCTGGCAAGAACTTCCACCTAACATCCAGCCTAGACCTCCCTTGGCACAGCTTGAGACTATATCCCCTCCTTCTGATGCTGGTTGTCTGGCAGAAAAGCCCAACTCCAGCTGGCTACAATCTCCCTTCGGGTAGCTGATGGGGTGGAGCAAGGAGCAGAAATCTGTGTAAGCACTGCTCAGCAATGTTTCCTGAAGCAAATAAAATGTGTCATGTTGCCTAGTGCAACTGACTGCTGCAGAGTTAGAGAGAAGAGGAAATGCAATTTGATTTCCCCCTTGTTTATTTTTCATAGAATCACAGAACTGCCTGCTTGGAAAAAAACTAAGATCATCGAGTCCCTGTACACAACTGTTAGACTATGTCCCTGAGCTACTCATCCAGATGCCTTTAAACACTGCCAGGGATGGTGACTCCACCACTTCCCTGGGCAGCCTGTTCCAGTGCCTGATGATCCAATCTAAATCTCTTCTGGTGCAACTTGAGACCCTATTTCTCACCTTATTATTTGTTACCAGTAAGAAGAGACCAGCCCCTACCTCACTACAACCTCCTCTCAGGCAGTCGTAGAGAGCAGTGAGGTCTCCCCTCAGTATTCACTTTTCCAGGCTGAACAACCTCAGCTCCCTCAGTTGCTCCTCACAGGATTTGTGTTTGAGACCCCTCACCAACTTCAGTGTCTTTCTCTTTATCTGTTCAACCTGTTGCTATGGAGCAGTGGATGAAATAGAAGTGATGACTGATATAGCAGTGGCTGATGAAATGCTGTTTTGCTGTTCAAGTGTCACGCAACTCCACATTGTTTTTCTGGTCAGTTGTTCCTGTCATTCAAGTTACTATTACAGTAAATGTTAAAATGTTAAAACAATGCCACCTGATACTGCAGCTCACTTAAATATATTTAACTTGATTTATTGTGGTTCATTGTCAGGACGTTTTGAGGGACAATTACAGTTGCCTTTAGCAATGTAAACAATGTACAAATTTATTCATTAACATTAAGGATTTTTTCCCCAGCTCTAACTTGCATATCAGTTGCAGTTCTTTATTGAAGAGTACTCTGGAAGTTCATTTTGAATGCTCTTTTTTCTTTACCCTGATGAAAAGGGAGCAGAGCTTCACTGGCAGGACCAAACCCAATGCTAATGATTTTTAAAATTATTTATTTATTTTATTTTTCCCTTAACCTTTTTGTGTGTTGGCATAACATGGCACAAGCAGAGCAGCAGGATAAAGGAACCTGTCTCTGAGCACATGCCATTGCCTACAGTGAAAGGGCAGGCTCTGGTCAGCTGGGGGATGTTGCTGCCAATTTACCTCATTCCAGAAAGTTTGTAAATTCTGATTATCTCAGATATCATAATAAAAAATTAAGCATTTGTTGAGATGAATACATCTGCACAAAATGTGTTGAGTTTGAGTTAGCATCTATTTAACAGACTATATAACTCAATTTTGGTGCATAAATTTGATGAGGGAAGTGTGGCAAACAGACTACAATGGTGTTAGTGCTAAATCGTAGATTTTTGCAGCCAGTGGAGGAGGTAGAATCATAGAATCAAGTAGATTGGAAGAGAACTCCAAGCTCATCCAGCCCAACCTAGCACCCAGCCCTAGCCAATCAGCCAGACCATGGCACTAAGTGCCCCAGCCAGGCTTTGCTTCACCACCTCCAGGGACAGCAACTCCACCACCTCCCTGGGCAGCCCATTCCAATGCCAATCACTCTCTCTGGCAACAACTTCCTCCTAACATCCACCCTAGACCTCCCCTGGCACAGCTTGAGACTGTGTCCCCTCCTTCTGTTGCTGGTTGCCTGGCAGAAAAACCCAACCCCACCTGGCTACAACCTCTCTTCAGGTATCTGCACAGAGCAATGAGGTCTGCCCTGAGCCTCCTCCTCTGCAGGCTGCACACCCCCAGCTCTCTCAGCCTCTCCTCACAGGGCTGTGCTCCAGGCCCCTCCCCAGCCTTGCTGCCCTTCTCTGGACACCTTCCAGCATCTCAACATCTCTCTTGAATTGAGGGGCCCAGACCTGGACACAGCACTCAAGGTGTGGCCTGACCAGTGCTCAGCACAGGGGAAGAATAACCTCCCTTTTATTTTGAGCTAACTCATGCTTTGTTAATTTACTTGCTGGTAGCTTCTCTGGGAATTGGGTATCTCCATTTTGACTCACGAAAACTGTGTTTTGCATGACAGAAAAGCAGAGATGAGTATGTGTTTCAAATTTGAGAAAGTTGACCAAGAGGACCCCATCCTGTGTTAATGGGAGTCCTGCTGCTAGTCTTCTGTTGTGGGAAAAGCAAAGCTTGAGGAAGATGTGCACGGATAAGTGCTCCATTTGTATTACGTAGGGAATAGTATTTTAGCTAATGCACCAGGCTTATTTTCTGCTAATGCCCTTTCCTGTTCTTGGTCTCCCCCTTTCACTCTTAGTGTGAGAGAGTGAGCTGTAGAGATTTTTGCTCATTGCTGCTGTAGAGATTTTTCCTCATTGCTACTGTAGAGGTTTTTGCTCGTTGCTACTGTCTGTGCCCACTTCTTAGCCTTTGTTGCTCTTGATTATCCTGTGCTGGTGCTGGCAAGCATCAATTAGAAAATAAGTTTGTTCTGTTAGCAAATAAGGATTGCCAGAACTCCTGCAGTCCTTGCCAGGTAGCAGTGATATTGCAACATTCTCATGATTTGCCTCTTTTTCTGTATGAATCTAGCATCTGTTGCCGAACTGGTATGGTTTGGGGTTTTTTTGTGATCTACTCAAACCATGTGAGGGGGTGATGTACATTGGAGAACTTTTTCTAAGCTTCTTTCTGAATTTTTGGCTATTGACCCAACTTCTATAAAACTGAGAGATGTGAAAGAGAGAGCTCTGCCATGAGATGTGTCTCTCTAGTAAAGAGCGTAAATGTAGAAGAAATGGAAACCTTTCTCAGTCTGTACCTTACATGTTTTACAGAAGCACCTCATGTGTTTATCTGAACCCTTAACTTTTAAATTAACTTGAACTGCATGCAGAAAATTCATGTAAAAATCCTAGCAACAAGGTCAGATGCCAAATTGTGGCAGGACAGCTTAAGAGAAACAATCCAAAAAAACATAGAATGATAAGGTTGGAAAGGACCTCAAAGATCATCCAGTTCTAACCCCCTGCCATAGGCAGGGACACCTCCCACTAGCACAGGTCACTCAAGGCCTCCTCCAACCTGGCCTTGAACACCTCCAGGGAGGGAGCAGCCACAACCTCCCTGGGCAACCTGTGCCAGTGTCTCACCACCCTCACTGCAAACAACTTCTTCCTAACATCCAGTTTCAATTTCCCCTCTGCCACTTCAAACCCATTGCCCCTTGTCCTGTCCTTGCAAGACCTTGTCAATAGTCCCTCCCCAGCCTTCCTTTAGCCCCCTTCAGATACTATAAGGTGTCCTGGAAGCCTTCTCTTCTGCAGGCTGCAGAACCCCAACTCTCTCAGCCTGTCCTCATAGCAGAGCTGCTGCAGTTCTCTGAGCATCTTTGTGGCCTCCTCTGGACCTGCTCCAACAGTTCCATGTCCTTCCTGTGCTGGGGGCTCCAGAACTGTACACAGGACTCCAGATGGAGTACTGCGGAGCATTATCAGAACTTTTAATGTGAAGGTAAGCCTGATTTTTTCATTTGAATTTCTGGTTAGACTATGCTGTCCTTTTTTCTCTTACATCTAAATCTGGGTAATTCTACTGGCATCACTGGCAGTCTATCTCAATTTCACAGTTGAAACAGAATCAAAGAATGACTCAATATGTTTAATTCTTCTCTTGCATCTGTAATAGAGGAAAGAACTTCTTGCTGCCAGACTATGACAGCAAAAATGGAAATGTTACTTTAAAAAAAAAAAAAAAGTCCCCACACTTTTAATTACCAGGAATGAAAGTAAGGCAGCATGGGGAAGCAACGATTCTGCTTAGGATAACATAGATGTAATCTGCAATTTTATTTGGTCTGTGGTGATTCAGCTCCCTCCAGAAGCTTCTTGCCAATGACAAGTGCCATATGCTGCCTTTAAAACCCACACGCTCCTGCCGAAGCAGGGTTTGAATCAGCATGGAATTTGGCTTATCAGACTCTGTCTGGGAAGCCAGAAATGTTTGTCATGCCAGATTGCATCTGGATTAAAACTGAAGAAAAACATAGTGACACATGATGAAAAGAAAAAGACAAGCTTCATGGGCTTCAGTGAAATCCCATCATCATATAAGTGCTTCATACTTTGGTTATTAAAGTTATTTAAGCAATAATTACATTCATTAAATGTGTGCTTTAATGTTAATGTTGTTGGATACATTTCAAGTATTAGAGACGTGCATGTAAGTCACTTTCCATATTGAGGCATCTCTTGATCCTCAGAAGAATTTATCTTACTTTCTGATGTGGCTTTATGAAAGTCAAGATGGGAAAACAGAATATTTCATCCAGAATTTACAAATACAGTTTTATTTGTGGTGAAGTCCTATGAGGACATAGATGCAGTGTCCTAAATCAATATGGTTTTAAGTGATCATTGGCTTATTTATTTCACTCCTAAGAAAAAAATGAATGTTCTCTAAGTGGACATGAGTAGTCTGGACAGATAATAATTAGGTAAAACTTCACATCTTTATTGAGAGAAGTTTAAGGTAGCTGAAGATGATCCACTTTCTTGAAATGAATCTTGACCAGCAGTTCTGTGCCCCTTTCCCCACAAGGAAAGAGAGCACTTCAAAGGCCCCAAATTGAATACTAACCTAGAAAAAACTGGATGATTGTAGGCATCCTCTCCTGAACACACAGCATAGCACTGGAGATTAGCTACTTCTAGCTAAGCATCACTGGATAATAAATAATGTCAGTTTGATGGAGATGAGGGAAGAAAGGGGCAGGAGTGTAATTGTCAAAGTTACTTCTAAGAATGGTATCTGGGGGGAAAAAAAAAAAAAGGCAATTAGAGTTATTTGGACAACTTGCCCGAAATTGTGTATTTTTAACCTTTATCACCAATGGAAGGAGTAGATGAATCTACTAGATGTGATTTTGTGTAAAGCTATCTGAACTGTGCCCAACAAAAGTAAATATATATATGTGTGTGTGTGTGTCTGTATAGATATGTGTGTGTGTGTATGTATATATGTGTGTGTGTATATGCCATGTTTAATCAGGCTCTTGTAAAGTTTAAACCTGACTGTGTAATCCTAGCCTAGTAATTAGGTAGGCTAGGATGTAATGTTTGTGTCACATTACAGCGTAAGATTAGTGAATTCTGGCTTCAGCACTGCCAGTGCTGAGTGCACTGGAAGGCTGAAGGCTGAGATGTTTTGACTCTAAGAAAAGACTGACAGAGCTGAAAGGATCTTGCATATATGAGAAAAGGCAGAGAAGAAAATCTTACAAAGCTCTAGTTTCATGAAAAACAAAAACTGAGTGAGAAGGCTGCCCCAGAGCATCCCACCACCAGTTACATGCCACTGGCTGTGATAGGTTACTGGCTGTTGATGGTGATAAAGCACCTCTAGGATTAATTTGCAGATTGAATGATGGAAGCTGAGTTCTGTGATTATTGCTGTGAAGACCAGAAGAAGGGCTTTTGAAAAGCACTGGTTAACAGATTGAAAGTAACAACTCATAACATAGAATGATCTGCTTTGACAGGAAAATTGGACTAGATGATCTCTAGAGGTCTCCTCCAACTTCTAACATTCTGTGATTCTATGATGCTATGGTCTGAGACACTAGAGGAAGCACAATGCCACTCAACCTCCTTGGCTCTAACCAACTGCTGCGTGCAGCTGCCATGTTCATCTGCCTCTAGTTTCCTCCTCAAGTTAAAGGATTTTGTCTGCTACTTTGCTGTGGTTCTGAAGCTCTTCTGAGGCTTTCTATAAATGACAGTATGGTTCTTCAGCAAAATAATACTTCTGGGGCACATGAGAATCTGGATTTATCTCCCACTAATGCAGTACTTTGCTGTAGCAAGAGTCAGACCAAACACAAGTTGTCATATAACAGCAGTCAAAGTAATGGGATTTTTGTTCTTGTTCTTGTTCTTTTTTTTTTTTTTTTTTTCAGATGAGTTGAATCTGCCCTATAACTTCTTCCTTTGCAGTCAGGCTAATTTCCCTATTGTTTTCTCAGTAATCAGATGGTTCTACAACCAAGGAATGTGCAGACTCACGTTGGGTTAAATAGTTTCCTTCATTTCAAATTTTATGCAGAACAGATTTAAATTCAGCAGTGTTTGTTTAGGATTCCGTGCTCAGAACTTTGTATTAGATGAAAATATGCCCTGCATTTAAATTATTCAGTCTTTAGGACCATTGAACATTGTCAATCACCTTTAAGCATATTTAACTTATCCTCAAGGATGCTTACAGATGCAAAAATTCACCTCCAGTTGCAGTAATAGATTGTTGGGTTTATTTTGCCACTGAGTGATTCTGTCTGCTTTGCTTTGTGTTGTATTTTTTGTGTTGCCCTGCACACAGGGGGCAAAATCAGCTTTTGTATATTAAAATAATAAATTTAATTCTCATAGATTTGACCAGACTGACACTGAAACAAATAGCATGGAAATGCACAATTTTGTATTTTGTCACATTGAAAAAGAAAGTTAGCATGGCCTTTATAATGCAGAAGAAATGTCACTGTAGCCAGTTAATTCAGTTGGAGCTAACTGTGAAGTCAGTAAGTATTATAATTATTTGTAAGATTTGCTTTCTGTCTGGATGTAAGGAGAAGAGAGCAGCCAGGCACAGAGGGACCTGAGGGTGCTGGTAGAGAGTAGCTGAAGATGAGGCAGCAGTGTGCCCAGGTGGGCAGCAGAGCCAATGACATCCTGGCCTGCATCAGGAACAGTGTGGCCAGCAGGACCAGGGAGATTATTCTGCCCCTGTGCTGAGCACTGGTCAGGCCATACCTTGAGTGCTGTGTCCAGGTCTGGGCCCTTCAATTCAAGAGAGATGTTGAGATGCTGGAAGGTGTCCAGAGAAGGGCAGCAAGGATGGTGAGGGGCCTGGAGCACAGCCCTGTGAGGAGAGGCTGAGAGAGCTGGGGCTGTGCAGCCTGCAGAAGAGGAGGCTCAGGGCAGACCTCATTGCTCTCTGCAGATACCTGAAGAGAGGTTGTAGNGGTTGGACTGGATGAGCTTGGAGTTCTCTTCCAACCTGCTTGATTCTATGATTCTAATTATTAAGTGATGACAGCTCCGAAGTGGACTTTGAAGAAAAGAAAGAAAAAAAGAGGGGGGAAAAAAAAAGAGAGAGAGAGAGAGAGAGAGAGAGAGAAAGATTAAAAAACCAATCTAAAAAGAAAAAAAGAGGAGGTAGAAGTAGCAGTCTCTGTGTGCACATACTTCTGGCAGGACAGTATAGGGAATACATTTTATTTCTTCACATCTAGTAGAAGCTTTTCCTAGCACCATTGAGCAAAGGACTGAAATTCCAGGCTATGCATTTGTTTTATCCCTATTTCCTGCAGATCTTCATAACTTTTTCTCTGTTTCCCTTCTTGTGAATCTGGATCGTTTTGTTTTGAAGTATCATTCTCTGCCTGACTCAGCAGCTGTCTGTATAGCAACTCTGTGGGCCAGGGGACTTTTTGGCAAAGATGTAATGAGATACATGCTGCTCTCAGCTCTTAGTGGGAATAAAGCTCCCTCTGTAAAAACCTCTGAGAAATGTATCCAGCTGAGAGCTGTCAGGTTTATGAGAACTTCTATAACCATATTCTTGCTTAGAAAAAAAAAAAAAATTAAAAAATCAGGCCCAGCAGTCAGGTGTACTGCACAGCTGTGCAATGCACCCTAGAGATAGTTATCCATATGTAATTCCAGTTATCTCACCCATGACACAAACCAATCCTCATTCTTGTTTTTCTTCCAGAAATTCAGATGTGAGCTTTGGAAATTCAAGCACCTATATTAAAAATAAGTCTTCAAATACTCTAGGTCTGGTTTTCTTTCCTTATTATAAAGAGCTACTAAGAATATTTTCTGTTTTATAGAGCTAGTTTTGACCTTTCTAAGTGAAGAAGGTTTATGAGTAGGTACCTTGAACATAAGACTGCAGTTTCCTTGTCAAGGTTCAGTCCTAAAATGTTTTTTGGATACTTTTGAGGTTTATCAGATAAAGATGAAGAGATAAATAGGAGATTCATTCTTTTAAAATTCAACATAGTATTTTATGGGGAATATATGACTCATGAAAGTCAGCAGTAGCACATAAAGAAATCCTGTACAGTAGCTAGAGGGGACCAGCTGTCAGAGGTAATGAATTACTGAAGCATTGCTGAAGATCTTTGCTTTTGGTTTTAAAGTTTTACTCATTTGAGGTCAGAGGATTGTCACCACTGAAACTGGTAATTATATCTAAGTTTCAAGAGTGTCTTGAAAATACAAAAGGAATAAATCTGTGTGGTCTGCCAAGAATATGATGCAGTCATTTCAGGGGGATGTATCCTCACTTCTAATAACCTGCCTGTTGTTTTCAACTAGGGAGCTGTTTACATGAAAGGCTCTTTTAAAAGTGCTTGGTAAAGAGAATACATACCCTTCTCTTGTCTGGCTGTGAGGTGATATTCTCAGTACTTGAGCTCATCTGATTATTGTCTGGTGTTTTTATGTCAAACTAATAATGAACTTCTGTAGTTTGGAAAACTCATTCTTTGACAGATTTTTTTTGTTTGTTTGTTTCAGATGTGTTCAGTTCCCAGTAGTAAATGCAAAATATTTTGCTGACAACAGAATTTACTGCCCTCAATTTCTCAGCTTTTGTTCTCTTTTGGGACAGTCTCAAAATAAGCAAAGATCAAAAAGCATAATCTTAGATGGAACACTGGGGAACTAGATTGCTTTGTGAACAGTAATATGAGATATCTCTTATTCTTCACAGTTTCAATACTGACCCCACACATTCATTTATGGCACTGTCACTTGTGCTTACAAAATAAAAACAAAACAACCCCAGCATTTATTCAGTAATTCAGTACTTAGAATCCTGTTCTTACCTTTTTGCATAACACTCTTGTGACTGTTAGGCCAAGATACGTGTTACAACACCTTCATTTCTGTTCAAGATAGAATGTTTTACATTAAGATTGCTTGCTATTCTTCATCTTTGTTTTGTACTTCCTAGAATGCATTTATTTTGGCAAAGACAGTAGACATTTCTGAGTTTATGTAGGTCTTGCTTCCAGATTTTACATCTAGCTGGAGGTTCTCATCTTAATTTTCTTGTTGAAGCAGGAGGTGTTGGAGCGACAGGAATATTCCTTCAAGAAACATCCTGATATATAAACATTTGTGACATGTGAAATGATGTCTCAGAATTTCTGTGCTGATCACAATGTGATCAGTTTGTATGTTTCAAAATAGAATTAATTGAGCTGTTATATGAAGTGCAGCAAAACAGCATGTTTTAGGGAATTTAGAATCCCCTCAAGCCAAGCCATTAAAAAAAAACTAATTAATAATCTAAATACACTTGTGTTTAGAATTCTTAAGCTTACAATAACTGCGCTACATTATCTTGGATCAACATCTCCCATGTAGTAGTTTCCCTCAAGGCACAGAAATCCAAACCTGGTTTGTAATAAATTAGCAGGGTCTATAACCTCATCAGACTATGGCATTTCATACTTTCTTTCACTAAATGTTCATAGAAACATCATCTATGAGTATATATCAGGTACCAAGGAACACAATTACTGTTCCCCTCTTTCCACTTTACTCCCTAAAATATGGCACTTGGTTCTGAAGCAGCTTGCAGTTGCAGCTGCAGGGTGCAGTTGCAGTTTGATATGAAGAGAATGCTTTCTGGGGGCAGTTCCAGTGATTTTTGTCATATTCTTCCATTTTAAGTCTGAGGAAAAGTGTGCATTCCTGGGTTTGCTAATGACATGGGACTGTGCTCTCCCAGGCAATGTTTTGGTGCAGGGCAGGGAGTAGTACCTCCTGCTGGCACTACTACCCTGTGCAGGGATCTGGTACAGGTGATCCTGCTCTGGCAGGGGGGTTGGATTCAATGATCTTTCAAGGTCCTTTCCAATCTCTGACATTCTGTGATTCTGTGATACCCATAACAGGCAACAGGGAAGCCAGCTCTGTGCTAAGTTAACTCCTATCTGACAGATGATCTTCAAGCATTTGTGGATGTGAATAGACTGTTTACAGGGCCAGCTCTGGAGCTGAAGCTATATAGTCCCTGTCTTGCAGTGTGAAGCCTGAGGAAATAAATCTGCCTGGGACCCAGACTGGCCCCATACACATCCATGTCAGGTGTGTCTGCATTGGGCTTGTTTTGAGAAGTCAATATATGCATAGAGACAGATTTTTATGGAGGTAGCAGTGATCCTGAGCACCCACACTCATTTGAGCTGCCAAACTGAACCCAGCTTTCTTCCTTCAAGAGCTGTCCCATCATCAGTACATAAGCACCACGCTTCCCTAACTTTGCTGTTTCTTGCTGTTTTTTTCATTTGTGGAATGAGTTGTGTTGTAGGTACAGTTCAGGCTGGATCCCTTAATAGTTGCTAGCTCTGATACAGCACAGCTTTTAAAAAAAAGATATATCCTTTCAAGAAGTCCTACTAACAAGTCCAACCAGAACCCGTGAGATTTCAGGCAAGGAAACTTTGCTGTGAGGGGGTAGAGCTAAAACTGAATCAATGCTATTAACAGGAGGGGAAAAAAAGGCATCAGATGAATGGAAACTTTCCTGGTTGACAGCCCAGGAGGGATATTGATAGTCCCAGAAGGAAAAATCCGCCTGTCTCAACTGTGACAAAATCTTTGAAAGGAGACACAGGAATAGTATCAGCATTTTCAGAAAGGAGAACAACACTCTAGAGTCCTCAAAACGTTTCGGAGAAGCTTCCCAGTGAGGATTTGTGAGAAGTTTGAAGAGGCTGTGTGAATTCACAGAAGGGAACTAGGTTGTCTTTTCTCCTTCTAAGGCAGGGAGTTACCTGTAGGAAGCTCTTCTCCCAATAAGCTGATAAATTGTATTAGAGATGAATAATTAATGTGAGGGGATAGGGCAATATCCAGTGACAGGGCCCAGTTCCATCAAAAACCAAGCACTTCTGAAGAGCCGAAGACCAATTTAGGGACAATTTCCAGGTACATGGCTGTTAGCATTTTGGGCTCCTGTATAGCTGCCAGATAATTGAAGATCTGATTGCACAGGCGAAGTTTGGAATTAGTCTCAGAATGTCCTATGAGCAATCCTAGTCCTATGAAGTAATTCTCCTTGCTCTGGCAATTGCTGCACCTGATAGCAGCATCTATGAAAGTAACAGTTCTTCCACGTGTGTGTAGTAAGCTGAGATCAGTTTGAAGTGTTTGGGTACATCCAGCATTTGCAGAGTATCAGAAGTTCTACTCCTCAGTAAAAAATCTGATAACTAGTGTATATTATTTCTCTGCTTGTGCTGGTTTGAGGATAATTGGAATATTTTAATGAGAAAAANAGCTGTAAATAGAGCTTCAGTCCTTCCAGCTGGCTGAGCCTAGTCTGGGGGATTATAGTGGGAGGAGGGTGGGTAACTCCCAAACCATCACACTGCTACTTCCCTATCTACTGTCAATTTATACCTCTGAATGATGAGAAGTGTCCTTGATCAATGGTTAGGACAAAAAGGCTTTTTCTTTCCTCTTAAATTTGTATGTCTGCTTACTCTGTCTACCTCCCATACTTTTTTTCCATTTGGGTTGAAACATACACTGTTATTTAATCATTCTTGCTAGCACTTACACAAACAAAGAAACAACTCCCCCAAAAAACCAAACCGAAACAAAAAACTCCACAAAAGCAAACAAACAAAAGAAAAAAAGAAAAAAACACACACAAACCCCCCAAAACAAACCAAAAACAAAACAAAAAAAAAAAAGACTGCTTCAATTATTGATTCCATTTCTCCAGAGAAAATAAAATTTAAAAAATAAAACAATTTAAAAACTATCTTATGAAGCAGGTTTCTCTATAGCAAACAATTTCTTGTGATATGGATACCTTGCAAATGCAAAGCAACACAGATTCAGTGATTTCTTGAGGAGGACTACAAGCACACCAGTCAGGAACACCATCCTTAAAACACATGGACAAAACCCAAACCACAACAGCAGTTCTGACTTTACACAACTGTGAAGCAGAACCAAGTGTAGATAGAGCTACTGAAAAACAATTAGTCCAAAATCAAGATACTGCCTGCTTTGATGCTTGCTTGATCAATAACGGCGAAGCATTTCCTCAAAATCAGAAAGTGATACAGTGATTATTTGAAAATAACTTTGTGATTATAATTGGATGTTATTTTTTAATTGAGTCTGGACCAAAGAGATGTTTGGGTGCTTTGCTTATCTGCAGTTACTGATTCTAAGTTAAGGGACTTTTTAGGAGCTGATGTGCAATAGTGAAGTTAATTGACCCTAAAAGGTGTTTGCAGTAATTTTATTGGTAACATTGAAAAAAATAATCCTAGTTTTAATCCAACTTCTTCCAATTTGGAAAATTGTCCAAGTTGTTAAAGACAGGAGTAGATTTCAGAAGACAATGATCTGAGTAATCAAGCACAAGAGAGAGATTCTGCCTCTGCAGGACACTTAAAGGTGTGTATATGCCGATGAGAGAGGAGGGTAAGCTGAGTAGGTCAGAGAATGTGAAGCTGTACACACAGAGCCACCTTTGATGTGCTCATCTCCATGCACCTAACACTGAAAACCTTAAAAACTCCATAGTCTGACAGGGGCAAAATTCAGCATATTGATTTCAAGTAAGGCTAATCTGCTGACTTTAAAAGTCAGAATGGACCACCTCTAAGTCAATACTTTACAAGCAGGCAAGAACAAAGAGGAGACAGAGGTGAGTGTAGCAGGCAGCTGCGCAGGGAGATCAACAGCAGCCCTTCTGACAGGGGACTGCAATACCAGAGTTTCACTGATGAAAGGAAAGGAGGGCTTTATGTCACATTGCAAAAGAAGAGTTTTATTACTTTGGAAGGTGCACCAAACAAGCCCTGCCCCTATTAAGTTAAAAAGGAGATTTATGGACGATTTTGGGGCTTACATTTCTGTGGCAGGAATTATTACAGGTGGATGCTGAGAATGCAGTATATTAAATTGCTGATTAAAAGTTGGGTTGGATTTCAAATAATGAAACAGAAGATATGTTGTCATTTGGAGATGGAGGAAGAAGAGAGGTTTATGTAGGTGTTCAACAGGATAAATCTGTCTGTGCTAGTAAGACTCTTGCTGATTTTAGTGCCATTCCTGCACAGCTATGCTGCTGTATGTCATAACCCAGTATACCCCTTACCAACCCTGGTCAGCATGAAGTGTGGGGTGGCACTGTTGAGGTTCAACTAATTCCTTTGTAGTAAAGAAGGCAAAACGATGCCAGAGGGCTAGTGAACAGGGTTTGTTAGATTGGACCAGAGCAGACAATGCGAGGGAAAAGCAGTGGGAAAAAGATGTATGAAAGAGAAGGCCTATCCCCATTTCTCTGGCTTGAAAATGGTGGCGCTGTGCCAGGGGCAGTTCCAAGTTTCTTGGTGTGGCAGGCAGCAGAACCATGCCATGTGCTCTTCTCTAGGCTACAGGCAGTGTGAAGCAAGACCATGCCACATGCTCTTCTCTAGGCTGTGGGCAGCGCAAAGTGGGGCCGTGCCACATGGCTTGTCTGCGGGATGCCAGTAGAGAGTGGGAAGCAGATGGTATGAGACCAGCAGTACAGGCTGCTTGCTGAGGTGCAGAGCATTGGGGACGCAGGGCTGTTCCCCCTGCCCGCCGCCACTTATGAGGTGCAGAGCCAAGGCAAACGGAGGGCACCGTGCAGCATCATCTGACTGCCTGCCCCCTCCTCCTTTCCCGGAAGCACCCCTGCATTCTTCCCCTCACCTGCCACGTGGGGCTGAGTGGCACAGCCCCCGGATCTAGGCACAGTACTGTGTGCACCCTCACCCCTCAGTGGCAGTACTTGAGCCAAGGAAAACACTTGGGGCCTTGCAGCATCCATGCGGGAGCGAAATGCAAAGAACATCACCTGCCAACTTTAGCTCCTTTGCAATCCATCCCACAGGATATTTTGATGGGGAGTTACTAAACACCATGTATCAAGTTTCTTTGAATGAATTATTCTTACTATCTTTCCTCTCTCATCCCCTTGTATAGAGAGTATATTTCTTTCCCCTTTCATCTCTGAGTTGACTGCTTCCATTACTTTCTTACTTCTGCTGGGGCCAGCAAGCTGTTTTGATGCATTCAGCAGTCAAAAGTGCAGTGCCATGTGCATTTGAGTTGGCTGAGTAAGCAAAATGAGAGAGGCTGCCTGTGAAAGTGAAAGGTGATGTACGCCACTTTCACAGGGCCACGCAGTAATAAAACACAGGGATCGTTGGACACGTTATACCACACAATTACATAATTATAAACAACATAATTGGAGGCGGTTGAGCTTGAATACAGCAGACTGTTATTTAGCAATCATCTCTTTCAAGGCTCATTAAACACAGATTTATAAACAAAATAAAAGCTTTGCCCTGCAAAGACCAAATAAGTAATGGCATTTGTTCCTCAAAATGTCATACATTGATCTAAACTGTCAGCATCTGTAATGGATTTAGTCTGTGAGTGTGAATGGAGCTGTTCAGTAGCTGTGACTGCACTTATCCTTTTGCCTTTACTTTAGGCATTATTTCTATGACTTCCTTCACATGTCTGTTTTGGAAGGATTAAGAGACTGCATATACAACTGTGATGTTGGATTTTGAAGTGTGTCAGGCAAGGACATTATAGATGGTTGAATAGTTTTGAAAACTAATGAAGATCTCTTAAAAACAATATTAGGGACCCATATTAATTCTCAAAGTTTTTTTTAATTCTGAAATAATGAGTGAGCTTCTGTGAAGGAAATTCACAACCTGAAATATTCAGCTGGGGCTACAATAAGTAATTTTGTGTGTTGGTAGTGTATATAGAGATGCGTGTGTGTGTGTGTGTGTGTGTGTGTGTGTACACAGAGCAGTGTGGGCAGCAGGGCAAGGGAGGGGATTCTGTCCCTTTAGTCTGCTCTCCTCAGACCCCACCTGCAGTCCTGTGTGCAGTTCTGGAGCCCCCAGCACAGGAAGGAC
>VWYK01125376.1:0-13225 GCA_013399775.1 Semnornis frantzii | reverse complement strand
TCAGACCCCACCTGGAGTCCTGTGTGCAGTTCTGGAGCCCCCAACACAGGAAAGACATAGAACTGTTGGAGCCAGTCCAGAGGAGACCACCAAGATGCTCAGAGGGCTGCAGCAGCTCTTCTATAAGGACAGGCTGCAAGAGTTGGGGCTCTGCAGCCTGCAGAAGAGAAGGCTTCCAGGAGACCTTAGAGTAGCCTTCCAGGATCTGAAGGGCTCTACAGGAAGGCTGGGGAGGGACTATTGACAAGGTCTTGTAATGACAGGACAAGGGGCAATGGGCTTGAACTGGCAGAGGGGAGATTTAGACTAGATGCCAGGAGGAAGTTGTTTACAGTGAGGGTGGTGAGACACTGGCACAGGTTGCCCAGGGAGGTTGTGGCTGCTCCCTCCCTGGAGGTGTTCAAGGCCAGGTTGGATGAGGCCTTGAGTGACCTGTTCTAGTGGGAGGTGTCCCTGCCTATGGCAGGGGGTTGGAAATAGATGATCTTTGAGGTCCCTTCCAACATTACCATTCTATGATTCTATGAAATATGTTACCACAAAGATGCTAAATGCCCACTTCCCACTCTGCTACCTTGCTACTGTGGTTATTCTGAAGATACTTTAAGTTTGGTTGATAAGTCACCTGCTGATGCCATGGCTCAGCAAATACCTAGGCTCACATTCTTGAGTCCTTAATGAGACCGAACCATCCTGAAATAGTTTTTTTCTGAACAATCATGTCAGCAAAAATTGTAAACCTGGCCTGAACTGTTATAATGAAACTTAATTTTATGTTAAATAATCTGCTTTTGAAAATTCAATACATTTTAAAAGCTCTGGCTTTCATTTATGCATATATGTCATGTCCATACCTCACAGATTGTTTGGAAGTATTGCTGCTCGTACCTCTGGGGGAAATATAATTTCACAAGTTTCAAGCTGCAATCAGCATGAGGCCATGGTCAATTTTGTGCCCTTTCCTTCAGTTCTCACTCAGAAAAGTGTCATGTGCCCTGATGTTTTGGTGAAACTTGGGATATCAGCAGATGCAAACAGGTACATTCGTTGTTGGCTCTGGCTGCATTGACATTTCCTTCCCTCCAGTGACCATAGAGAACACCTCTCAGAGCCTGTGTTTTTGGAAGTGTGCAGTCTGGCAGTGCAGCAGATTTGGCATGAGACAGGAAGGGCTTTCCTAGGGTAGTTATTTTTGTGGATAAGGCTTTGCTTGACCCACTGCTGCTCTGCTGCCAGCCCTCCCGTGCTACCATAAGAGGAAACAATGAGCGAACTGGAGGCTGAAGTCCTTCTGAGCTTGTGGCATTTATACTGTGAGAGAGCTGAAATGGACTTCATTTTGCTGAGCTGCTCACCCATAGTGGATCTGTCACTGTGGCTTGCTCATGTATTTATATTCATTTTGGACAGGCTTTGCTGCTCAGTGCTCTCCAAGGGAAAGCTCCCAGCAGACCACACAGATACAACATTGTCACATACCCTCTTCTCTGCCCCTCAGAGTACATTTATCCTTTTCATAGACTTCATAGGCAGTTGTCCATTTTAGCCAGGCTTTTGCTTTTGAACTGGTATCAAGGAGCTGAGAGCACCTCTTAATTTGACCCCAGTTTGCTTTTGTCAGCTGGCAGAAAGATGGCACAGACAAATACTTGAGAGTATTTCATGGCAGAAAACCTTTCTGCATTTTCCTCTTATTGGCATCTTACCAGTTATTGTCTCGTTGCTGATGTATAGATATGATGGATAGGGAGGGTGGGAAGGAGAACAGTGGTATCTCACAAACTGCAAATTCAACCTTCCTGGCAACTGTATCTGGGAATCTGAGTTAGTTTTCAGAAACTGGAGCTGCTAATAAACCAGCAAATAAATAAGTGCTTTTTCATAGCCATCCACTAATAATGAAATTAACTAAGTGTATTTAGCTCTAATTTCTGATTAAATTGAGTGTCTTTTAATCTAGTACAGATTTAGTGGAATCTGAAATAAAATTTCAGTCTTAATGGAGCAGGAGCTTGTTCTGCCTCTCCTTTTCCCTTACCCCAGGAAGAGTATTTTTTTCCAGTTCAAATCACCAAATAAACCTGCAGATGCATATCCATTTCTAAATATAATAAGCTGAGCTACAGAATTTACCAAGGTCTGGGGAGCCAAGTGAAAATGAATTCACTGACTCTCTTCTCTACTAATTCATCTCCTGGGTCTCTCCTCTTTGGGGTTTTTTTCCTTCTTTCTCCTTCTCTTTCTTCCCCCTACTTCCTTCAGTCCTGCCTTATTGTAACACTAGTTATATAATTCTGCCTGTCTGTCAGGACACAGCTTACATACATCTACAAGCAAATCTGTGCAAATCCTTAGAAACTGGTTTCCAAGCTTGAGCTCAGAAGAGCAGTAGATTCCCTGGAGAGTGCTGGCTCCCATGGCATTGCCCCAGTTCCAGGTCAGCACTGCACCTTGCATTTCTGTTTAATAGAATGTCCTAGAATTTTCCTTGTTTATCCTGTGCAGTCCCATCTGTAATAACATAGCATCTGAGCTGCTCTTTTCATATTTATGAAGGTAGATAAAAATAAAATACTGGACAAAGTGTAATACTTCATAAACAGACAACAGTTCTATGAATTCTGCCATCAAAGTTTGACAGTCAAAGGCTAACTGTGAAGAGTGAAGCTTGCTTCGTTCTGAGCAAGTTGTATTTACCAACACTATGCTCAGACTTTATTTCTCATGTATGAAACTTACTGCAAGAAATAAAAATATGTGCTCCTGATACTGCCTTGTGGTCTGTTGGTACCATTCTCTCTCAGAGCTGTTCCTCTGTGGCTTTCTGATTTGTGCAGCAACAGAGTACTTGCTCTTGGTCTTCCATGACTTCCTCTGCCAAATGAATGTGGGAGAGGAGGGAGCTTGACAAATTCAGTGCTCTTTTGAGATCTTTCTAGCACTTCCAGTTTGTGTGTTGATTGTAAAAGCTGAAATTGAATACCTTGGGCTGCACTGACCTCATCATCTGTTTTTCAGATAGTGTCATGATCCCAATAATCCTCTGAAGAGAAAAATGAAAAATGTCTGTAGAAAAGCTTGGATGTAACAATTAAGCAGATGTTAGGCAGTAGGTGTTAGGTTTTTATTAAATTATTTTTATACTTTTATTGCTACTTGAAGAGAGACTTAACTGACCACCATACCTAGCTGTTGAAGGGCAGGATTGAGTGGTGGGTGACAAAGCCTATAAAACAGATCCATCATTACCAGAGCAGGAGTCTCCTCTAAAGCAAATCAAGTTTAAGGTTTGCTTTTTCCTCATTAGGCAGTGCTTTGTACATTTTTAAGCTCAATCCAAGTTAACTCTGAAGTGGCAAAAACCTCCTGTGGGTGCAAAGTATGGCTGGAAACAGTACTGCTTCTGTACCAGTGTCATTTAAATTCTGTTTTCAGTTGTACCTATGAGACAAAACTGCCCTCCCTTGGTGACCAGACACTGCAATTTGTGAATCTAAAGATTATTGTGAGATTCCTACTTTGCAGATGAGCAAGTGTGCAAACATTCTGATTCCACTTTTAAAATGGAAGACAGAGACAAAATCAGGCCATTTGTTTAGTGTTGTAGTAAATTCAGGTATTAAGCAAACAATTTCTGTAGCAAGCTTTTAATTTCCTATCTAGAGTAGCCAGACTGGAGTTTAACTGCTTCTTATGAAACTACGATCACTTGCAATTCGGGACCAGAAATACTGCTCAGAGAATAAAAAGCCTCAGCTGCTTTGCCAGTGGAATAACTCTATCTGAAAGGGCTCTGCCTAGATAGGTTCTAGAGGGCTGTAGAGCATGCTGGCTCTGTGCACACTGCTGGTGAGAATAGAGCCTGGAGCCTGGCTTAACGTGTTGGTTTCCCAAGTAGACAGTGGCTGAATAGATTTCACATGTTTGACTGTCTTCTGAATGGAGCCTTTCTGCACAGGACAGATAAATGGCACTGTGAGTCTGTGTGAAACAGTGGAGAAGGGCCTGTTCCACAGGTGTGGTTGTACCATCACCCATGTGTGTCATCTCCAATGGATCATAAGCGACTTGAAGCACATAAAGCATCTGCCATTGTGTTGTGTATTGTGGCTGGCACATTGCAGCCCCACTGCTACCTACTTCTGCTGGGAGATACCAGTCTGGGAGCATTTTAAGAGCTACTAAATTCTAGAAAATGTGCAGACAGGATGTTCCAGTATCTGAAGGGGCCTACAGGAAGGCTGAGGAGGGACTATTGACAAGGTCTTGCAATGACAGGACAAGGGGCAATGGGTTTGAACTGGCAGAGGGGAGATTTAGACTGGATGTTAGGAGGAAGTTGTTTGCAGTGAGGGTGGTGAGACACTGGCACAGGTTGCCCAGGGAGGTTGTGGAGCATAGAAGCACAGAATGTGATCTGGTCACATTCTGTGCTTCTGTGCTCCGCAACCTCCCTGGAGGTGTTCAGGACCAGGTTGGACGAGGCCTTGAGTGACCTGTTCTAGTGGGAGGTGTCCCTGCCTGTGACACAGGGGGTTGGAACTGGATGATCTTTGAGGTCACTTCCAACCTTACCATTCTATGATTCATGTAAAAAAAGATATTGGATCAAATGTGAAACTGAAAAAGCTTTCAAGAGATTTCCTGGTTAAGCATTTGTTACTTTTCTGTGGTGTTTCATAGATTTGTAGAATGGATTGGGTTGGAAGGGACCTTCAAGATAATCTAGTTCCAACCTCCCTGCCCAACAAGAATTAGTTTCTCATTAATAAATACACATTTCTTTCTTTCTGTAGAGAATAAACATGATCACAAAGTCAGTATCAGGTCGTGTTCAAGATAGATATTTTCCCCTCCCACTTTTCACGTTATTGACGACAAAATTTTAGTTCAATATCATGTAATGTGGAACATCAGAAGAAACATTCTTGAGCATTTTTCTTTATCTACAAAATACACTCTTTCAGATAATTTTTTTCTGATGCAAATGATGTTATTCCCTGTTTTCTGACTGGAATCTCAAACACCATAAAAGCCTTCATTTTGTGAAGATGCTTCTGTATGAAGCGTTTGCACTTTTTGATTGCTTTCAATTTTCCTTTTGAATCTTGAAATATTTAGGATTGTCTTTGGTATATTAATGAGCTACTTCCCTTTAAACATCTTTCCTGTACTTTATAAAAGAAGAGCTCACGAACTGGGATTGTCTTTTGTAAAGCAAATAAAAAGATAAGAACTGTTTCTTAGTTATCAGAGGGTTACAGTTTATCATTCCCTTGAGCTTGCAATGTGTTTCTTCCCTGATGTCACGTTGCAGAGCTGTGAGTCAGAAATATTTGCCTTGTAAAATGTCTAGATTGTGACAAGTATGTTTTCAATATATACCTCCCCAGATGACTAAGCATTTAAATAAGAGGTAGATCCTTCTACCTCCTTGTAGAGTCACTCATTGACTAGCTTGGGTGGGACCACAGCAGCAGTTTTAAAGAACCCTTTTTTTCCTAATAACTGGCAATGCAGCAGTGTGGGGATTTGAAGAAGGGTGAAAGCACTGATAAATTTATTTTCTAGGTAAAAAAAAAGAATCAGGAGAAAAGCTTGATAAAATGGAGTGGCTGACAGCAGTGTTACAAATTATGCAAAATTAATAATGGATATTAATTTTGATATTGTTAGTAAATATGGCAATTGTTTATTAACATTAAATCTTGCCAGAAAACTTATTTACCATGTTCAAAATGCAGGGTTTGGATATTTATACACGCAGGGAACAGGCAACTTAAGAAACAACTACCAAATCCAAACATTAAACTTAAAACTGGAAAGAGGTTCTTTGTTTCAATTATAGTTCTTGCCCACCAGGGCACTCAAGAGGCTCCTTTCTGCTGCTAAGGCAGAAGGCACAATAGAATCTGGTTACAGAATTTCTACAGAGAGGCTTTGAATATTTACTCACAAAATAGTATCAGGCAATACCCAAACACTTGAAGAAGGGAGCTCTGTCAGTGTCTTGAAAGTTATTGCAGGCAAAGCAAAACATAATGTGGCAGAGCAGGCAAAGCAGAGGTGGAAGCAAAAGCAGCCATGTGGCAAGAGTCTGTTTATCATTCACCTGAATGCAATGCCCCCCTTGGCCACAGAGATTCACCAGTCAGCATGGCACTTTGCCAAACCTGACCATGTTAGGTGAAGCCAGGAGCTTGCTTTCACTTATTTGGGAGGAACAAGTCTGGGCAAGTCTTGGACCCTCAAAGTGCCTGTCTCCAAGCCTTCTGTCTTCTCCCTGTGCTCCCTCATTGGCAGACTTTGTGGTTAATGCTCAGAAAATCAAGTGGGATGAAAACTGCATGAATGTTGCTTGACAGACTTGCTTTTGAAAAGAAGAGCTGTTGAGCCTTCCAGCCTTAGAAAGCAGAGCAATAACAGAAAAAAAAGAGCAGGTGAAAACTGTGATTCTACTAAAGGCTACAGTTGAGGTTTTACCTGTTATTTTAAGGAGAGAATAAATAAATAAATGGAAATTTCCTTCATTTTATAGTTCTAGTGTTCAATCCATCAGGTTCTGTAGATAAATTTCATAATCTATTAGCAGCCTAAAAGGTCTAAGAGACTGTTACAAACATTGACATTTTAGTAGTTCCCAGCTAATACAAACTACAATTTGTTGAAAGTACTGCATTGTAATTAAAATAAAAAACTTTTCTTTAGATACTTGAGGTGATAGCAAGAGTAAGATATTCTGAAAGCTACTGTATGGAGAAACGTGGCTGGACTCCACCAGGGCAACAGCAGAATCCCCTTTATTACAGAGAGAGCTACTTTTTTACACTATAACACAGACAGGGCATTGACATAATACAGATGATGTACAACCATGTTTCTCTAACAGACTCTTCCCCTCCATGCCTTGTTTTTTTCCCCTGGGGGCCATCTTCCCACCATCTTAGCTGGCCTGTTATCTTAGCTTTCTCTTCTCTCCCATTCCCATAACTCCTGGGAACCAGCACAGCTTACTTTTAACACAGCTCATTATTTTTCTTTCTTATGTTTCTCTTTCTTGCATTCCCCCACTACTGCTTTTTTTCTGTTTTGTTTTTTTTTTTGTTTGGTTTTTTTAATTGAGTAGCATCATTGTCTGTTAAAATTTTATATAACAGGAAAGGCAATATGATTTCATGAAATTCCTCTGGTATTTGAAACTGGAGATTGAATGCCTCTTAGTTCTATAATTCCAGCATTTCACTGTGGTGCATAGCATCTAGCAAAGGATTTCCCAAGCTCAGTATTAGCTCTGTAAGCTTGAAAACAGCAGTAGCAGCTTTCCTTCTCATTGCTCTCTTCAGAATATCTGCACATTTTCAGGAAAGATTTAGCATGATGGAAGCAACCCTCCCACTCCCCCTGACTCAATTAATCAGTCCTGTAAGTGACTGATTAGATGTGCTAATTTTTTAGTGGAGTGTGGTGTTTGATTCTAGTTCATCATGCCTACGTTACTCAGCTGGCATTTGTAAGCTGAAAGAGGATGTTGCTAATGCACACAGTTCATACTAAAATTCAAATTAAATAATCAACTCAATTGTAAATTAAAAACTCAGGTTCAGCAGTTATCCAAAGAGCTCTACTTCACTGAAAATCTGAATTCAGTTACCTACTATTTTCCCATTCTGCCTACATTTATAGCTCTCTCACACAGACATAATTTATATTTAGTTTAAATTGTGCCCTAAATTTGTTTCCATTATCTCAACCTGGAGCAACCTGTGCTTATTTCTGGAACATGATATAATTATTCTTGAGCAACAATATGTACAGTGTCTGTTATCTTTTCCATGCTGAACATGCTCAAGGAAAATCTTTTCAGTTCTTGTTATTGCTTAGGCATTTGAGTTGGTTAGATGTGGGAGGCAGAAAGCTGTGTCAGATGTATTCATTCCAATTATGGTAATGGTCTTTGAAGAGCAGGTTTGTTTGTGTATAGATTGTACCAAGAGTTTTGATGCCAGATATAATGTTTATCATTTAAAATGATACTGTACTTTGTAGATTAGAGTAGTGGTGTTAGGTGGAAGAAGGAGCATCTTACTCCTGTGTCACTGTCTCCACAAAAATGGTGAAAAGGTTCAGGGTTTGGGTTTTGTTTTTTTTTTAAACATCTCTTCTATGAGGAGAGCCTGAGAGAACTGGAGCTCTTTAGCCTGGAGATGATGAGACTGAGAAGTGATCTCATCAATGTTTATAAATATGTAAAGGTGAGTGCCAGGAGGATGGGGCTCAGGTGGTGCCTGATGACAGGACAAGGGGCAATGGGTGGAAGCTGAGGCACAGGAAGTTTCATGTAAACACGAGGAGGAATTTTTTCCCTGTGAGGGTGACAGAACCCTGGAACAGGCTGCCCAGGGGGGTTGTGGAGTCTCCCTCTCTGAAGTTATTCAAAACCCACCTCAATGTGTTCCTGTGTGAGGTGATCCTGCTCTGGTAGGGGTTGGACTGGATGAGCTTTCGAGGTCTCTTCTGGCTCCTGGCATTCTGTGTTCCAGTTTTGCCTGTTCCCTGTGTGTATAAATTTCCAAACCCTGCGTTGCGAACCTTGTAACTAAGTTTTCTGGGGAGATTTCATGTTAATGAACAATTTTCATAGTTATTAACAATCTCTACCTGAATATCAAAATTAATGTTGATTATTAATTTTGCATCATTTGTAACAGCCCCTCCTTCCTGACTCCTGTTCCTACTGCCTACTGTTCAAGGCACCAGACAGCAAATCGAATTTTTCTTCACTTCAGCTTTTTCTTCACTTGCTTTCTCTTGAGCTTGATCTCAGGTCTGGTAGCTGCTTCAGCCTCAGCACTTCAACCTTGAAGTATGGATAGTGCTTCAGTAGTTCCTTGGAGGCTAAGGTCATGTTTGCACTGTGCATCACTGAGTTTTTCAGTCTAGTGGCACTACTAGCACTGTACCTCCACAGAAGTCCAAGGCAAGGTTTTCTTCTTAAAGGGCACAAAAGTCAGTAAGTATCTTGCCCATTAGGTGTGCTGTCTGTAGAACACACATTTAGGCTTCAGCAGTACCCTCAGATTCGGTGCCAAGAACCATTAATACTCAAAATGTTATTACAAAAAAGAGTATGAAGGAAATCCAGAATTCAGAAGCTTAAATAGAAATGAAGAAATCCCTGGGGTCAGGTGGTTATCGTCTGAATAACCTCTGATCCTCATTTGCTGTTTACTCTGCTTCTGACACACACATTAGCTCTTTACTCCAAAGAGTTCTGTCCAGAGTCTCTGTAGGGTCTTTTAAAATGGCCTTTAAAAGGATGTATTTTGGAGTAAGCATAGAGGAAAGATTTCCATTACTTCATGCAAATCTGGCTTCCCGGTGAATTGCAGTAAATCAAGATGAGCTTGGTTCTCTAAAGGGGAAATCTTGCAAGGCTCATGAGTGTTCAACATGAAAAAATAAATGCCTTGTATAAAAAGCAGTTCCCATGGGGTTTTGATCAAGGCTGAGAAGGTTCCTGCAGTCAGTACACGACTGGCAGTTCATTATCCTGCTTAGCCACTGGATGGATGCAGGAAGCTCCTTTCTGCTTATGGCAGAAGGCAATTAGTGATTACAAGAGNACCTTGTGCTCATCCCTTTTATCAGTACAGCCTGAGACTAATGAGCCTTTGGACACAGAATAGCCAATCAGGATGGCACTTTGCCAAGCTCGACCATACCAGCTGAAGCCAGGGCTTTTGTCCTCTTTCCTGCAGTTGCTTCCCCCAGCACAGGGAATGGCAGGAATCCAGTCTCAGTCTATTGCACAGGTATGGCCCTATGACCTAATGGCCATGAAGCTGATATCTAACTAATACTAAGCTTGCACTTAAATACTCTTCTAAATGAGGCTAATTGATTAAATCCTCTCCGAGGTGGTCAGATCAGATGTACTGAAGCTGAATCACTTCTTCACTGTCAAGTGGCAAGTTTTTTGCTTTTGACTTTTATTACACAATCATTGATCTGCTTTAACAAGGTTGAATGCACAATTTTTTTTTTTTCCCCTGTTTTTAAAATTATTTTCTTACTTAGCTGACTAAGGTGTAGAAAGGGTTATGTTGGATTTTACAGATTGTAGAGAAGAAAGATAATGACTTCAAATACAGGAAAACATTCTCTTTTACTGATGCATTTTAAATACAACTTTATTTGGCAAGTAGAGCCTTTAGAGACTGAGTGGGTGTCGGGTTATGGCCATAATGAAACAAACTCCACTTTAATTAATCTTATGATTATACCTTTTGTGGTACTCCCACATTGTTTAGCTTCTTTGACATTTATTAAGAATAAAGGTCCCTTTTCTCTAGAGGTGATTGCACAATGCAAAATTCCTAATGGTTCTTCAGAGGTAGTATGGAGTGAGGAAATGGGCACAGAACCAGGAGCTGGAATATTCTGTTAATTTGATACATGGTCTTGGAAAAAAAAACACAGCTCACCACAGTCCCTCAATTTTCCTTCAGCTAGAAAAGGAATATTAATATTTATTTCCCTACTTTGCTAGAGCATTGGGAAGACTAAATAATGCACAACCTTATGATTAAAATTTTAGAGTTTAAAAACCATCTTAAAAATACAATCTTTTAAAAAAAATCTGTGTGTTTACCTGCATAGGCAGATAATTAATAATGAAAACAGAGAACTGATTATGCTATTTATGATTTATTTATTTATTTATTATTGATCCATTCTTTTGGAAGGTGCATTCTCTATTCATTACCTACTTCAGTTGCTCATGTCACTAGTAACACCTAAGTCAATTTATCCTCTCAAAACATGTGTGAGCAAGTCACATGCAGATTAAGGCCAAAATAGAGATTGTAGTAATTTAGTTTGAATCCTGTTGTACCAGGTTAGGGCAGATCCCTCCCCTGGTAGAATAAACTCACCACAACATGGATTTTTTTTTTTTTTTTGTAAAGTCAGGGGAAAAAAGAGAAATTGTATTTCTTATAGTTTAAATATAACAGCGTAAGGAGAATATAACTACTGCAGAAATAGAATAACCTGAAGGAAGATGGGGAAGGGGTCAAGCAGTGGTGAGGCAGCAAAAGTAGCAGCAGTCAAAACAGCAGCAGGGGAAGATAGCAGCAAGTGGAGGCCAAGCAGAAGAAGCAGCAAGGGGAAGGTCCAAGCTGTGCTTCCAGACATAAAGCTCTTGATGCTCCAATGAAATGATATTAACTTACCCATTGTTGCCATTCTATGGCCTATCCCTAGAATGTTCACCTCTCCACTCAGAGCTTTCACTTCTAAGTTTCTCTGTTCTGAATTTTTTTTTATGTCTGAGGTAGGAATCTAACTCAAATGGCCACACATGTAAAACACAAGGAAAAGAATTTTCTTCCAGTAGTCTCTGCACCAAGGCTTTACTGCATTTCCTGCTTTCTAATGGCAGAAATGAAGCCCAAAGAGATCAGCTTTGATTTTTCAGACCATTAGGTATGTAATTCAAATTACAATAAATTAAATCTTGCTTGTTCTCAGCTGCCCACTGAGTTACTTGTGGTGAAGAAAGTTCATGTGCAACAATTTTTTTTAAGTAGTTTGCCTAAGATGACACAGCACATGTCCTGGTTTTTAAAGAGCCAACAGAATGGAGCTCTCAAATGAACTGGAGACAAAAACAGAATTTCATTTGGAAAGAGAGATACAGAAAGAAATTACAAAGCAGATTCAACATCCATAGTGACCTCTTTGAATTTTCCCCCAACCCAAAAGTAAATCTATAATCCCCAGTCATCCTCCCCGCCAACAATGCCGCTGCCATCCATAGACCTAAACATAAACCTCTGGAGACCCCATACCAGGTCTGCTTCTTACGTATTTGTCCCAATAAAAGGAGCTCCTGCCTGACACAGGGCTGAAGGGGAAGGGAAGGAGAGCGAGCTGGCCTGGCCCTGAGTTTATAAAGAGATTCAATGGGATTCAATAACAGTCTTCTGGTCCCTAGAAGATATTTAACACTATACTTCCCAACCTGGGACAGCATAGAAAGAGGCTAGAAACCAAACCTGGTTCTTCTGGAGTCCTCATTTATTCTATGTAATTGCAAATTTGTGGGTGATAAATAACATGGGCTCAGCTGTGGCATAAGCTTTTTTGTTCAATGCCATCCCTTGGTCTGAATCCTCCTTTGAATCAGAATGCATTAGATAAACTCATGAAGCATATCTTTTAGTTTGTTGGAACCACAGAATCATTCAGGTTGGAAAAGATACTTAAGACTGAGTCCAAACATTAACCTAATGCTACAAGTTCACCACTAAACCATGTGCCTAAGTGCTACAATGTCTTTCAAGTGCCTCCAGGAATGGCAGGTTCTCTGGGCAGCCTCTTACAATGCCTCACCACCCTTTTGGTGAAGACATTTTCCCTCAGTGTAGCTTCATCCAGGGGGAATTCAGTTTATTGCTCTGAGATTCTTCTGTGATGTGAACCACAGTGCAAAGTGAGGACATCTGTGAGATCTGTTTGAGAAGCTGATCTGCTGATCCCGATTAAAACACTGCTGTAGACACACTCTTAGGCATTTAACAGATACGCTTGAAGCACTTGCCTGTGAAGTGATCTTGGAGCTGATCATGAGTTGAATGAAAGTGATATATAGAAGGCATCATTCCCTAGAGTTACTTTAGTGTAGCATCAGAAGTGGTGTGACAGAACAGAATTCTGTAATCCTGAGCTTTTGTTCTAAATAAACCACGCAAAGCAAATAATTTTTCATAGTAACTGTGCCAAAGTTTTAGCTAAGATTGAAATGAAAGGAATTGTGCCAGAAATGCTCAAGGAAAGTGTTGTATAGAAACCTAACTCCCTCCCTGGAGGTGCTCAAGGCCAGGTTGGATGAGGCTGTACTAGCGGGAGGTGTCCCTGCCTATAGCAGGGGGTTTGGAACCAGATGATCTCTGATGTCCCTTCCAACCTTACTATTCTATGATTCTATAATTCTTTGATTCTAACTTTCAGGCTTCTGCCAGATGAAGCTGCTGCAATCATATGACATATTTTCTAAACTCACTTAGATAGGCTCACAAAACACTGACAGGAGCTTTGTTCCAGCAGGCTTCATGCCTTATTGCACATCATCTGTTCCTCTGCAGCCAGCGTAAACACATCTACAGTGTACCGCACACCCTGGTGGGTTTCAGCAAGAAAGACCCCACCTGCACTCCTGTGT